>VYZR01010271.1:16315-27278 GCA_013400675.1 Oxylabes madagascariensis | reverse complement strand
TATTTAGGGAAATATTTTTTTCTGCATTTTTCCCAAACCTACTAAAGCCACCTTGCAGGGAAAGCATTTGTTAGTACACATGGAGGCATTTCTGTGTGCCCTTGCACACACCACTGATTGACTTCAGGTTATGCTCAGTGAAGGCCATTCAACCCACAGGGAAAGAAACAACTTCTCTAAACAGGAACTATAGCACGAAAGTCAAGACACTTTCCTACTGTGCTTCTGCAGACTTTCCTTTGGAAAGGCAAGGTATTCCCAAGAAAGACAGAGGCTGCAAACAGAGCCTGAGGTTTCTCTAGTTCCAAAAAAAGGAAAAATAAACCCTTCATTAAAACTGAAGATGAATTTCATCAGGCAGACGATGTTGCCACCTGCTGCTTAAATAAGGGCAGACATCAGTTCCCTGTGGTTTGGGTCATTCCTGGGATTTAAATTTTTGTGCATGTTCCAGGGACTAACAGATGATTCTTCTGCTCGTTACTCAGGTGCCAGCAACTCCTCTTCCACTGTACTGCTGGCAAACACAACAGACCACAGAACACTCCTTTCTCTGCACTCTTCACTGTAATCAGGTTTGCACATCTGGTGGGCTACCACAGCAAGCAAACATCACCTGAAAAGCCTTCAGATCAGCCCAGCTGTGTACTTAGCTGACACTTTTTCCCTGGTGCCACCTAGCATGAGGTGCCAACCTTTGGAGAGAGCCAAATCTTGAGCACCCAAAAGCAAATTAAAGACAGAAGGGACTTCTAAAATTATTTTCAAAGAACGGTTAAAAAGTGTATGGCCTACACACACTAGGAATAGGAGTGAAACTGCTGCCCTTATTTGCAATTCAAAGAATCAGGCTGTTATGTTGAGAATTAGAGCCTACATTCTTTGTGCAGGATTAAATAAAAATGCTGATGTTTCTGTGAGGCAGTAGCTTGGCAGACAATGAGAAATAAAATAAAATGAGCCCGGGTTGCTCTGCAGTCAGAGCTGATGAAACAGCAGCATTGGATTGCTATTCCCCCTGGTAAAATGCCTCTGGGGAAAAATCTATTAATCACAACCATCTGGAAGGGAGCCTCAGCTGCAGATGCAGTTGGGATACTTGGGGACAGGGCTGAGCAGCCAGACCAGCGGCTGTGGCCAGGAAGGAACAGTAGGGACTATGCTACACCATCTGTGGGCTCAGGGGAGAAACCTCACCAGGGTCTGGTGCACAGGAATGGAGATGCAAAGCCTTGGGAATCATGCCGATTTAATCTGAATTTAGTATCTGGTAGGTTTCCAGACATGATGAAATTACACTGCAACTGGTTAGTTTTCTGGGGGCTCAACCAGTTCCATGAAGGGTCTAAAATCACCAACACAGCAGCAGAAAGGGAAGGGAGCTCATGCCATGCCAGGTGGCAGGACACTCAGTCACTGGAGCTGGCCAAATTAGCTTCACCTACTTTGCCAAGACACATCGCCCTGCCTGCATCTCCTGCAAGCAAATTCTGCCTCTGCAGGGAGGCACAAATCTCTGTTTCCAGAGGGAAAACTGAGGAAAACTACAATTTTAGGTGACTTTCCAAAGTTCTCAAAAGGCCTTTACTAGTCATGTGATGCTGTCAACACAGTTCTCAGGCATGGCACATACGAAGTAAGCTTTCCTCTTCACCAGGAACCACAGAACGGTTTGGGTTGGAAGGAAACTTGCAAGTCCATCTAGCCCCACCTCCCTTGCACAGGAAGGGCCACCTTCCACTACGCCAGGTTGCTCAGAGCCCCATCCAGCCTGGCCCTGAACACTTCCAGAAATGGTATACCCACTACTTCTCTGGGCAACCTATTCCAGTGCCTCATCACCCTCACAGCAAATTTCTTCCTAATATCTAATCTAAACTACTGTCAGTTAAAAACCATTATTCCCCCTTGTCCTATCACTCCATACCCTTCTTAAAAGTTCCTCTCCAGCCCTCTTGTAGGGCCCCTATGGGTACTGGAAGGTGCTCTAAGGTCTGCCTGGAACCTTCTCTTCTCCAGGCTGAACATCCCTAACTCCCTCAGTCTTCACAGGAGAGGTGCTCCATCCCTGTGACCATCTTTGTGGCATCCTCTGGACTTCCTCCAACAGGTCCATTTCTTTCCTTTGCATGGATCCCAGAGCTGGATGCAGCACTGCAGGTGGGGTCTCACCAGGGCAAAGGGTCAGAATCTTCTCCCTCTCCCTGCTGGTGATGCTGCTTTGAATGCAGCCTAGGACACGTTTGTTTTCTGGGTTGCAAAGGCACAGTGCTGGATCACTTCCAGCCTCTCATCCATCAGCACCCTCAAATCCTTCTCCTTAGGGCTGCTCCTCTGCCTAGCCTGTATTTTGCTTGGGACTGCCCCAACACAAGCAGGACCTCAGATGAGTCAAGTCTGGGGAGGAGTGGTTCAGCAGCTCCCAAAGGAGAGAAGGAAATTCTTAAGGCTACCAAATGAGAAGGTCTTGAGAGCAAAAAAGAGATTCCTCTTGCCTCTCTGTAATCTTGCTACACTACAAAAATCTGGTCACTGTGACATGACTGCTTTTCCCATTTCCTTTCATTGTGAAGATTATTGCTGGCAGACTGGGGCAGGGGTATCCGAGAAACCAGAGGAATATATTCCCTTAGTAAAGCAAAAAAGCAAATTTTATCTCGACCTATGTGTCTAACTGTCCCAGGGCAAGCTGAAATATGATAGCCTTCATTAAAAAACTGCCCTGTCTGCACAAAACAAGCATCTTGGCTGCCTCAGAAACCTCTCCAGATGACAGTGCAGAGGTGATGTATTACAGAACCAGAGCTGCTTTTTCAACCAGAAGGGGAATGGATAAAAATTTTGACTTGTTTTCCTGTCAGTCAGCAGTTCCTTATGATACTGCTCAAAAATCTGTTCCATTGGTCATGCCCTTTTAATAGTGCAAGAAAACAGGGTGCAGCATGCAGGAATCATTTGCAGCTGCAGCCACCACAGCAGCACTGCCTGGCACCCCAGGCCACTTGCAGGTCCCCCAGTGCTGCTGCTGGGTCCCTACCTGTAGTCTCAGATACTCTCCTGCATCCCCTCCTGCCCATGCAGAGACGCCCGAGGCAGCTGTGGATTCCCGAAGAACAGATCAAACTCTCCAGTCTCACAGCTACATATTCCTGGGACCACAGTAAGGGAAGGCCTTCTGTTCTGTTTTCCAGAGCCAAAGACAGCCAATAACCTCCATCAAGCCAAGAGGATGGGAACAGCACTTTTTTTCAGCACCAGACGGTGTTTAGATCCGTGTGTGGGGGAGGAATCCCATTGGCACCCCCTGAAGGTGACCTGTGCCATTTTTACCAGGATTTAACACACACTTCTAATGCTGAACACTTGTGACTAGTTAGAAGCAAGGGAAGTTGCCAAGAGGAACAAGCTGAGTAGTTCCTGGGAGAAGTAACCATGTGGCAACAGGAAGGCAGGGGTGGGCAAACTCACAGCATGGGGCAAAGACCCAGAAGTCCTCCATCCCTTAAAGGTGGTGGCAGGGGCAGCCCATTTTCAGGAAGACTAGCACAGCAGAACCTGGTGTGAGGAGCAGGCTATCCTGATGGCTGGCCACCAAACCCACCAGCCACCTGGCAGAACAGGATGCTCACCAGAACATGGGATGAGGCAGGTGTGGGTTGTGGAGCAGGGAGCAACTGCCTTTGCTGAGCCTTAACAGCATAAGGTCAGGAAACAGATGCTGGCAGTGGAGAAACATCAACTGCGTTAAGAGAGGCTTGTAAACATTAGGGGTTGGAAAACCAAGAACTGTGCACAAAAGCAACTTCCTCAGGTAATCCGCAGGGAAAAGTACATCCTTAACTTGGGCACTAACACAGCCTGCCCTCACTACCCAGACAAATCAGCCTGACAATATTGCACAAACAGGAAGATGAACCCTTCATGCATTGGCTTGCTCCACAGCTTCAGTTACACTTTCTGCTTATTGTCAAAGCATGAAGCAGTGATCTAGCCCAATTCTTGACTTCCACATTGGTTTATCTGTATTGAAACCTTTAAAAGCATTATTTTAAGCCATTTATATTTAAATGAGATCCAAGGAAGACAAAGCAATCCCCAAACAATTAAAAATCTCTTACGCTTACTGTGGAAATTATGAAGGGGAAATGTAGATTTGCTTCATTCCCTGAGGTGCCCAACTGAGGAATGGTTTTGGCTGCCTGACCTCAAGAGCGCTCTGGTGACACAGTGTCACCTGAACCAAAGAGGGCCAATATGTGGCCTTTCGAGGAGTCAAGGCATCAGCAGCTCACTGCCTATCAAATGTGAAAATCGCAGTGAAAGCCAAAAGAACTACATCACTCCCTCAAAACTTCCATGCTGGAAGCAGCAATTTCAGCATCCTGATACTCAGGATGCTGAAGCTCCATTGCAGTCAGCCAGATAAGCTACTCAATGTGGAAATGTATTTTGTATCAGAAGAAAATCCCAGGTTTGCAGTCTTTACTCACTTTATATATAAAAATATAGATGTGTTTTCATACCTATGAAACTAATATACTTACCACCCTTATTTAAGTGCAATTGCACATCCAACAAGGCTGTTTGCAGTGCCACGCTTGGCAGGAGCAGGATTATTTTCTCTCCCTCACTACCTCTTTCACAGAACATACACTAGGCTGAATGGAGATCTTCATTCTCATACGAAAGCAGCAACATTTCCAGCCCCACAACTATCTGGGACGTTATTGGAGCAACTCCTGATACAGAAATGCCCAGCAGATGCACAGAACTGCTCCTTAACAGCTCTTGTTCTGTGCCTCTGCAGAGCAGGTGGTGTTTCCCTGCACATTTTAAAAGAAACAGGAGACAAGTCCAGTATTGAATTTCTCTGAAAGCCCAATCAATTTAGCTCTCCAAGGGTTCAATACCATCTGAGGGTCCAGCCCTTGCAGAAAATGGCTTAAAGAATTTAGCGAGACAGCATGGTCGAGTATCTCTTGAAAAAGCAAAAGGGTTTTCATAACAGAAAGAAAATAATACAAAAACAAATATCAAGCCATGCACAGTGCAGAAACAAGTTCTTCCAGCTGCTACAACACCTCGAGAATGTGCAGAGCACCTTTGTTCTCTCCCTTATCTACTTAACGGTCAAGGATGGATCCATTAGCAAATTGCCAATAGAAAGAGGTACAGGTTTTGATGGACCGTGACAAGGTCCAACAGGTGCTTCTCTCTTGGCATTGAGCCAATTACTGTCAGGACAGCAAAGAAGTTTCTAGGTCCTTTACCTTATAAGAAGTACAAGAGGCGAGTCTCAAACCTTCCCCTATATGGAAAACACTTACTCGGGTGTGGGGTGCATTACTACAGTCCAGTGCTATCCAGTGACACCCAGATGCAACAGGGTTCTGGCTGATCAGCATGCACACCACAAAACCTCTCCTGCACGTGCTCAGAGTTTTGACACTAATTCAGGGAAATTTTAGTACCCAAATATTAGCAAGTATAATGAGTTTTGGCTGTGGAGAAATAACACATTTAGATTATGTTTTATTCAGTGGAAGAAAAAAATACAAACCTGGGCTGTCTCATAGTGCTTCATCAGCTTACAGATTTTGTACTGGCTACACAGCTACTGTATTGCAGAGGTTCACACATCATTCTCAATTTTACTTTTTTAATACAAAAGCCCTGGTGCAGCCCAAACTCACCAGGAAAAGCCAAAGCATTTTAAAAAAAAGTTGAGGTGACACAAGTCTTTCCCAAAAGGGCAATGCTCTATTTCAGAAGAGAACTCCAAACATATACTCTGCATTTTCACCCAAATACAAATGCCGTGTAATAAATTATATTGCTCAGAGAAGCTGTGGATGCTCCATCCCTGGCAGTGTTCAAGGCCAGGCTGGATGGGGCTTTGAGCAACCTGATCTAGTGGAAGGTGTCCCTATCCACGATGTGGAGGCTGGAATTAAAGTTAAACCCTTCCAANCTGATCAGCATGCACACCACAAAACCTCTCCTGCACGTGCTCAGAGTTTTGACACTAATTCAGGGAAATTTTAGTACCCAAATATTAGCAAGTATAATGAGTTTTGGCTGTGGAGAAATAACACATTTAGATTATGTTTTATTCAGTGGAAGAAAAAAATACAAACCTGGGCTGTCTCATAGTGCTTCATCAGCTTACAGATTTTGTACTGGCTACACAGCTACTGTATTGCAGAGGTTCACACATCATTCTCAATTTTACTTTTTTAATACAAAAGCCCTGGTGCAGCCCAAACTCACCAGGAAAAGCCAAAGCATTTTAAAAAAAAGTTGAGGTGACACAAGTCTTTCCCAAAAGGGCAATGCTCTATTTCAGAAGAGAACTCCAAACATATACTCTGCATTTTCACCCAAATACAAATGCCGTGTAATAAATTATATTGCTCAGAGAAGCTGTGGATGCTCCATCCCTGGCAGTGTTCAAGGCCAGGCTGGATGGGGCTTTGAGCAACCTGATCTAGTGGAAGGTGTCCCTATCCACGATGTGGAGGCTGGAATTAAAGTTAAACCCTTCCAACCCAAACCATTCCGTGAGTCTGTGATTAATACAAAAGATCTAATGAGCTTATACAAGTTTCTGATCATCCTGAGTGTGTGTGAGAGGCTAGAGAGTAACAGTGGGGAGAGTGAAGACAAGCATAGTGAAAACAAGTTTCCTGATAAATGGCATCTCTATTTCCGAGCAAATGGGGATGCTAAAGTACCAGCATATACCCACATAAGAGTGCGTCCTCAGTTTTGATGAGTCCAAAAAGCAGTTCAGAATTCTGTCCTAGATGGTAACTGTTACCTGGTTATTAAATTATTCAATTTATTGAATTAAACTGAAACTTGAGGGGCAGATGCAGGCAGTGTACATCCTCAGAGATGTATCACAGACCAGATTTTGCAATTCTATTTACTTGCAAGCAAAACCAATGTCCACTTACTGATACTCAGTGTCTTCTCTGAAAAAGAGATAGGCAGAGTATTTGAAATGAGTTACAAGGAGGCCTTTATGCAGACTACTGAAAATGCAATTTCTTTGAGAAGCTAGCTGTATAAATCATATTTCTGTAATCATAACTCATGTAAAAGAAAAATGAGCAGAAACCCAGTGATAACAGGGATAATACAGGGAATATCTGCAAAAAATGAGATCTCCTTCATTATTCCATAGGCAAACAGACATAAGAGATCCCAATCAATTTTTAACAACATACAAGTGTGTTGTTTCCCACCCATCCACCAGATCCTCCTAAAAGCTTGCAGAAGGCAGTAAGAACAGCAGGAAAAGCAGGACTGCCGGAAGGGGAGCTGGTGGAACACAGCACAGGGTGTGCAAGCACTTGGTGCCCTCTCCTGGGCATGACAGAAAGATCCTTGTTTAGCTAATTCAGAGCATGGCCATGGAAATGGGGTCTTCTACACCTTAAACTGATTCCTCAGATGAATCAAAGACACAAGTCAATCAGAGAGAAAGTTCATACATTTCCAGAGAAGTACTCAGCTGTTCAACTCCGTTACAATTCCTGACACAGCAGCATATTACATCACAACATTGTTTATTATGTAACTTTTTACAATACAAACAAAAATACAGAAATGCAGTATATGAATACAGCTAAATGCAAATTGGTGATGTTTTTCTTGAGGCCATATTCCCATTTCTAGTAAAATAAAGAAAGACTGCACACAGGTAGAAACAGGTTGGTAGTTAACTCCACAATTTTGCCTAGAAATGACCTATAAATGCTTTCCTGCTACTTACCATAAAACGTAAAAAGGGAGTTAAAGGAAAGATTTACTCACTGGTTCCTACCATATGAAAGAAGCTATATTCTATTTAGGAGGGCCAATATATGGAAAAATATCTAAATTAAATGTTATTACAAAAAATGAAGCAGTAATGAGATCCTTCTGGCTAAAGAAGTTACTAAATGAGAATAGCATATATTTAAAGAATCCAAAACATAAAAGGGTTGTTATAAAAAGCTTAGGTGCACTGTAAGCTTACAACTTTTGTTTTTCCATGTGTCCTTTTAAACAATGGAAGTGTCAAAAATAGGGTCAACTGTGTTAGACTAAATTACATTATTGTATATGCTGCACTGAATGGAATTCTTGTATTATAATAATAGAGAAGCATTGTTTGCATCATATTATGGCAATTTATCCTCACTAAAAACCGTCTAGAGTCCTGCATTTTTTGATATCCTGTAAACCGTCAAACCACCAGAACATGATTGTACAACAGTAAAATGTTTTCTTTTGCATTAAAATGACACCTGTTTAAAAAAAAAGAATGAAAAAAGGTACTTAGAGCTGTTATTTTTCCAAGTACACAACACCCTAGACAATTCAAGGCATCTCATTCTCCATGAAAATTAACAAAAATTTGTCATGCTGTTAAATCCATTACTATGGATACGACTGGTGCAAAATTGGTCAAACGGATCCAACAAACACTGATGTCCAGGCTGGCATATTGGCAACTAATTCATAACTGGTGGTCAAAATGATGCATTTAAAATATCTTCCCTTTCTTCTTATTCTTTTCCAAGGTTCTAAAATGACATTAAAAACCCAAAAAGTTTGTTAAATATTGCATACATGTTCTGATTTTTTTAAAAAATTATATACACCTTTTAAAAAAGGCATTTTAATAAGGCTTTTCTGGTTACAACACAATGGATGAAACTTCCTAAGTACACAGTACTTGTACTGTGTGAATCAAGCAATGCAGTTATCACCAGATTTCCCCTCCAAAGGACATGGGGAATTAAACATTTTAATTCTCAAACCTATAATTCTTCATCCCTCAGAAGTCTGATGCAATCTATCAATACAAACACTTATTTTTTTACATAGATGTATTTATGTGTGGGTACCATGGTTTTTTGCAGGCTAAAATCTGCTTTAGAGGCTGCTAGACTTCCCACTATTGCTGAAATATGGTCATTCACAACTAAAAGCAGTACAAGATTTTTCTTGGCTTTTAAGTGACACCTCCATAGTGGCCAGTGACCATGGATGGGCCATTACTGTCTCAGAAATTGCCTTTGAGCAGAAAGCTAAACAACTTTTACCGTGGAGCGCAGGACAAGACTCCAATTTACCTGGAAGAATTCTGTTGCTCCAAAATACGTTGTTGAGCCTCCCAGTTCGCTTTCTCATCCTCAAACTGACGACGCTTTTCCTCCAATTCTTTGTGTTGTGCCTCCAAATTCTTTTTCATTTGCTCATGGCGTCGCTGCAGCTGTAGAAGATTATGAACAGAGTCAGTAGGTGCAGAAAACACAGCAACTTTTGGAACTGTACTAACAAACATCAGCAACTTAACTCTCTAATGCAACAAAATTATGTATTCTACTTTTCTTCAGAGAAAGCAGCTCAGACTAAAAAGTGTATCGCTAGTAACAGAAACCAAAGGGTTATTAATCCCATAGCTTCATTTTACAGTTAAAAGAAAATGCCCCAAATGCTGCCCAATTTACAAACAGGATTTCTAAGAAGCTACGTTTGGCAAATAAAAGGAAACTAAAAAATACTTTGGTATTTGATGCAAACATTAAGCAGCAAGTTGCAGAGAATCTGAGTATCACTATTGCATAAAAGAGCAGCATCTTTGACTTTGGGGTGAAAAAAATATTGTTTTCATCCTATAGCGTTAACTACATTGTGGATCTATTTGGAAAGAAAAATATTAAGTGGATTAATTTATTCACTAATTAAATGAATTAGTATTATTGAGGAAGCAAACTGTCTACATTCCAAAACAGAGTAAGAATTCTCTCCTGCAGGTTGATGGGACAGACTGACAATCAAATGTGTTGTATGTGAGTATGGAAACTTTTGTCAGGAGAAGTGATTCCTTTCAGTTTTTTTGAACTGAGTTAAATCATAGAATGGTTTGGGTTGGAAGGGACCTTAAACATCATTTAATTCCAACCCTCCCACCAAGGGCAGGGAGCTGAATGCTCTAAGTCCCATCCAGCCTGGCCTTGAACATGTTGCAGTACCCACAACTTCTCTGGACAACCTGTTCCAGTGCCTCACCACTCTCATAATAAAGAACTTTCTCCTATTATCTGACCTAAACCTACTTTCTTTCAGTTTAGAGCCATTCCCCTTGTCCTGCTGTTCCATACTCCTGTAAATAGTCCCTCTCCATCTTTCTTGTTGGGTCCCTTCAATAGTGGAAGGCCACAATTAGGCCACCATGAAGCCTCCTCTTATCCAGGCTAAGCAATTCCAATTCTCTAAGCCTTCACTCACACAAGAGGAGTGAAGTGCTCCATCCCTCTAATTGTCTTGGTGGCCTCCTCTGGACTCACTCCAACAGGTCCCTGTCCTTCCTGTGCTGAGGACCCCAGAGCTGGATGCAGCACTGCAGGTGGGGTCTCACCAGAGCAGAGCAGAGGGGCAGAATCCCCTCCCTCACCCTGATGTCCACACTTCAGAGAAAGTGATATAAAACTTCCTGTTTACTTACTCTCTTGCAAGACCCTGTTTTACACAAACCCTTGAAAACCTATTTCCTTTTACACATTTTTACATGGTACTGTCTGTTGCCTTTATATACTTTTCTATATTTAGATAAACACAACAGAAGTTTACAAAGCTATGAATGGTGAAGAAAAAAGAAGAATGAATTGCATGAACATAAAAAGCTGGTATGACAAGATACACTCAGTCAAAAAGTCATGAGATAGTACGTGAAAACCAGAAATATTCTTGTTTTTCACATAACAAGGAGAATGTGGAGGCCAGAAGTATAAAAGGGTTCAAAAATATTCAAGACAGAAATTGAGGAAAGAATACATCAAGTGACTACAAAAACCATGATCCAGATAAAACATATAGCTTTAAAATCTTCAAATTGCTGACGGGTGTATCTTACTACTCATATCCCTGCCTATTCATTTCTCAAAAAAAAAAAAAAAAAAAAAAA
>VYZR01010262.1:0-23982 GCA_013400675.1 Oxylabes madagascariensis | reverse complement strand
ATGTGGCACTTGAGGACTTGGTTCAGTGGTGCTGGGTTGTCGCCCGATGCTGCCTTCTGAGAAATTGCCTTGTATTCTTATCAAGACCTTTCTCAGATTCTAAGTGTCAACAAGAGGTTTGTTTTCATATTTTCATGGAGGAGGAGAGAGTTGATTGACCATTGACCTGGCCGGTGGGCCAGAGAGGTGGCAACTCTCACCTCCAATCCATGGATCCCTTTGGAGTTCTATAAAACGTGAAAGATGTAAATAAAGTTCCTCTTTTCTGGCACGACTCAGCGTGTGGAGGTAATCCTTTCTGTCTCCATTTCCACACTGGGTGACAGTCAGACTCTATGATCTTCAAGGTCTTTTCCAACCTTAATGATTCTGTGATTAATTTGATTGTTATTCCTACCTAACTAATTTTACAAAAAATTTCTATCCAACATCCACGACTTCACTGATTACCGACACACTTGTTGATAAACCTTCTAAAATCCAGGTCTCTTTCAGCTGACAGTCCCAGTGAAGAGAGAGCAGGACACACATCTCACCCTGTCAGAAATCAGCTGTCAGCCTCAGGCAGCCCGGCAGAACATCCAGCTCACAGCTATCACAGATCACTCTCCAGAATCTCAGACAGGAGTACGAGGAGCAGTTTTACAAATTCCAGACAAACGGCTCGTTCTGGCATCATGACAATGCAATAAACACACATTTCAAAGCCACTTCTGTCAGGTTCCTCTGTTGTTCACTGGACAGTTGCCAGAAGGAATGAAAATGTTACCCAGGGGTGAGCTCTGAAGGCATTGGAGCTGGGGCTGAACTGTGCTGATGGATCTTACAGAATCTCAGCTAGGAGAATGCTGGATATTCTGAATTCCATGTTAGATTTATGGAAAACAAGTGATACCTTTTTAAAAAAAATTACTAGATAAAGCAAAACACAATTAATGCTCCAATACTGTGATAGGAGATTTCTCAAAAGGGGGGGGAAAAAAGGAACCAGAACTAAATCAAACCCCACAGTCTTGGGGAAGAAAGTAACCATCAGTCAGCTGTTAAATGAAACCTGTTCTTTCTTTCAGATTAGCTACTGTCTAGTGGTCCATAATTAATATTGATTTGAAGGCAGCCTGCCCAAGGGATCCAGAACAAGTGAGTGCAGCACATGCTGACAAATGAAATATCATAGTGGGCACTTTGCAGCACGCCTTCAATGAGCACCTATCAGTAGGGAGGGGGTTGTTCTCCCACCTCAGGCTTCCAAAAGGCAAAATTCTAATTTGACTAGATTTCAGACACTGGAAAATGGAACTGATACTTGAGGAAACTGGAAAGTACTGTTCTATTTTTTCAGCCACTTTAATCAGTTTTTCATGTCAAGCCCAGACTGCGTGTCTCGGGGAAGGAATTCCTCGGTGAAAGTCCATGGGCTGAACGATGGCATTAAAACCTGCATTCCTGGGTGGGTTTTGTGTGAGTGTTCCATGAGCAGGAACCTCCCCACGCAGGCAGGGGAAGGAGGGCGAGAGGTCAGGCTCCAACCCAGGGTTTTAGCAACCTGAATTTCATTTCTTGTCCTGCCACAGACTTTCTATGAAACACGAGGCAATTCTTCATCTTTTTTGGGGTTTACTTTCACACCTGTGATAAGGAATTAACAGGATCACTTCACAGAGGCACAGAAAGGATAAAAACCCAAGAGCTGAGAAAAGTTAGGCCTCTGATAAAAGTGTGGTGGCCCAAAAGTTTAGAAGACCGTAACCTTCTGCAGCCAGCGTTGCCTGACACTCAGGAATGCAGTGGAAGGACCAAAATTCAACCAACTGAGGGGGTTTTGACTCATAAATGCAAACAGGAATCTCCTCAGAAGTAAAACATGAGGGGGGGAAAGGGTTTTGATGTCTTCTCCCTCAGAGCCACACCAAGGGGACTCTGGTGGGAGGAAGGAGCGAGTCCTTGCTGCCTTCTTCCCTCTCCAAGTGAGGGTTCAGCAAAAGCCTAGGAACATGCTTGGGTTGAGAGCAGCCTCAAGTGAGAATTAAAAGGATAAACCAAAAATTGCTTGCACAAGGAAAGAAGCTGCTGGGTGAGAGACCTCTTTTCACCTTGCATTGGGCTTTCTTTCATCTCTCTAATGACTCGTGCAAGTACCAGAGCTCAGTGCAATTCCTACCCACAGCAGAACATCAACTCCTGACGTGCAGCTACTCCGAGGATGCAAGACACAATAACCATTACATAATTCAGTAAAAGCTGTGCTCATGACCAGGACAGGAGCTGGAAAGATTTCCTATGTTTCCATAAAACATCCCATTTCCCTCTATACAATCCTATCGCAGGAAACAAACACAACAAAACAAAATCTATTAATTCTAGGTTCTAAGACTAAAGAAGGAAATGAGAAGTTATATTAAGAAAAAACAGGGTGGCACTTTAAAAGAAAAACCAATTACTAAAAGCAGATTTGTGTGTTCCCTTTAGTACTGAAGCAAAACTGAAACAATTTTGGAATTACTCCTTTTTCTTCAATTTATTTTTAAACAAGGATGCTGAATGATAGATAAAACTTAACTAAAAAAATAAGGAATAATCCCAGAAATCATTAATATATTTCAGTAAGATTATTTAAACTCCTTAAACTGTTTGTATCCAAGTCCAAAACAGTTTAAAGCTCAATGTGTAAATACCAGGCTTCTGAGCATCCTGCTGAATTCAACAGCACAGAAAACCTTCGGCATCATTAGAAATAACACATTGTTTGCATTTTTCATAAAGACATCAAGTGTATTTCATCCCTCCGAAACACGATCTCCCCCGAGGAATTATGGATGAGCAAAACCAGAACAAGTGGAAGTTTAATTTTTTTTTTAAATACCAAGAAGCCAACGGGTTAAGCTCTCAATTTATCTTTGTTTCTCCAAAGATGCAACACTCTCGCAGAGACATTAAGAGTGAGACCACACCTGTGTTTCTTTAGCGGTGGCCTGCTGAAAATATTTGTCAGGCATTGTGTCAGGAGCCAGAGCACATTCCTTCACTTTATGATTAACCTTTGGAGAGATTACGCTGGGAAAAGGCTCAAAGTGACATTCAGAGTGAATTAACGGCGCTCAGGCTCAAGGCTCTGCCCTTGAAGCTGCCGGTGTGTTTCAAACAAAGCCTAAGTCAGATGTGGAGCGAGCGTCCAGAGGAAACAGAACCCACAGTCAAGCGCTGAAAACGAGCCAGGGACGTTTTGATGTTTGGGCAGTGGTAAATTCAATCCTCCATGGGGAAAAAAAAAAAAAAAAAGATAGATGAGGGAAAACCGACCCTTCTAATCAGATGTGGTCACAGGGATGAGCAGATCATCTTCAGTGGAGTAAAAGCTGAGCAGAACCTGGGCTCACGCTGCGAGCAGATCCCTCAGCCCACACCCCACACCACCCCAAACATCTGTAACAGGTTCTGCCATCTCTGCTGGGCTTGGCACGGCTCCGGAGCGTTCCTCCTGACGGGGTTTGCTCCCTGGATCCGTGTCAGCTGGGGCAGCTCCAGCCTTGTTTCATTGAGAGTTTATCTCGAGACTAAAGCAAAAGTCAGAGGCTGCCTGAGTCTGGGCACTCGGCCAAATCTCCAAAGACAAAGAACTTTGTCCAGCACAATGCTAATAAATGATTACACCCTCGTTTTACAAAACATTGACTCGGGGCACAGGATCTCTTTTCCAAGTGTACAGTAGGGGTTTAAAGAAAAAACAAACCCAGGGCAAAGCGACAGCAACAAGCCCCAGCAAAGAGATTTTCCTGCTGTACATTGACCAGACTCCCTCGTCCCACAGCGGTGATTTGAGCCAGAAATGAGGTGGCAGAGCTGATACAGAAGCGAATGTAACCTGGGTGTTTTGGGGGTGTCAGGAGTACAAGGCAAAGGCTCTGCTGCGTTCCCCAATCCCGGTGTGTCCTCAGTCACCACCAGGAGAAGGGGATCCCTCAACACCCAGCTGCTGTTGCTGTGCTCAGGCACGGCCTGGGGTCTCAGCACTCCACCCTGGACCTCTGCCCACACCATGTTTTCCCCTGAAGCCCTGGGTGCAGAATAACTCCAGAGCAGCCAGGCAGGCCCTGCACCGCCCGGGGGTGACAGAGCTGCTGGGTGGCAGGGCTGGAACCAGCGCCCATCTGAGCGAGGCCCTCCGAGGCTCCAGAGGAGAACATTCCGTGTTGTGGAGCACCATCTGCTGGAACCTTGGCCACGGACACACGAGCAGCCACCTCCACCTGAGGCTCCTCTTCCAAGGAGGACAGGAGCTCCCTGACCCCACCAACTGCTCCTCTTGCTATCTTCCCTTTCCATTTCTTGTTATTCTCACGACAGTGTCAGAGCCTGACTGTCGCCCTGATTTTCAGCCTTCTGATGTGTTTTTGTATCTGTAATGGAGTTCTCACACTTTCAAGTATCAACAAATGGTTTGTTTTCATATTTTCATGGAGGAGGAGAGAGCTGACAGACTGTTGGTCTGACCAGTGTGTTGGAGGGGTGGCAGCTTCACCCTCCAACCCACTGTCACCTTTGGAATTCTATAAAATGTCAAAGATGTAAATAAAGGCTCCTCTTTTTTGGCACGACTCAGCGTGTGGGTGCAGTTCTTTCCTGTCTCCTATTCCCACACGTGACATGGTTTTTCAGGGTGGCTGGGGTTGATAATAGCATTTCTGCATTGGTCAATACCTGTCTGAATGAGGCTTCACCTTAATTTGAAATTTATTCCATCATCACTTGAGGATGAATACTTAGCAGCCTAATCTCACACAAAAAAACAGATGATGAACAAGAAATCCCTAAAGAATTCTCCCTCCTGAGACCAAGAACTGCCCTAGAAACTCCTGGTAAAGGATTTCAGGACAATCAAAGGATGCATGTTTTCATCTCCATCCCTCTGTTGCTTCCTCATGAAAGGCACGAGGAGGACAAGGGAAATCATACAGTTCACCACAGTAAATTTTCAATACTGCTTTGATAGAAGCTTTTTTCATGAGATTGAGAATAATTTCCTGTCTTAAATGATTAAAAGACCTGTGACGACAGGGATTGGTTTGAGTGCTGCAGCCTCTGCAGAGCCTCAGTCCCTCCCAATGCGCTCCCATTTTCCATACTGCTCCACAGCAGTTTGTTTCTGCCCTTGGAATGCAATGAGCTGGCAGCCACATCCATGCATTTCTCAGGAGTCTGTAAACTCCAGATGGGAGCACAGGATTAATCCCTGCATGTTCCTAAAGCATCTGATATTCAGGAACATCTGGGATTTCCACAGTGTCCCACAGTGCCGACCTTTCCTGCCACCAAAGCATAAAACTCAGCTCTCCCGGGTGGAAATAGCCAGGACTTTGGGTCTGTCCCCAAAACCCAAAGATGAACCTGCAAGTTCTGGGGTTTGGGAGAGTTGTGGGATTTTGGTTAATCAGAAAGACTTGATAGCAAGTAAATAATGGAGTTTACAGACATTCTTTCCTTGTTAAGTGACTTCTCAATACTTGGACTTTGGGGCTGTTTCTGTCAACATCAAGGATTTCTGGTTTTGTCTTTTTTTAATAAATTCCAAAAATCCTTGAAAAACACTAAGACAAAGGCATGACTCACATTCAGAATTTCCTGTTGATTTTTTTTTTAATGACCAGGATGTCATTGGACAGCTTGTCCTAAAATAAACTGATTACAATGATTACATGGGATATAGAAAGTTTAAAGCAGCAATTCTGCCTTATGAGCCCCTCTCACCAGCAGTGCTATGAGCGAAGCCCCCAGGGCAATCTCTGCAACTTTTGCAGGTACAACATTCCCAGAAATGTGTTTTAGAGTCCAGTTCTAACCAAAGCTCTTTCTGTAAACTGAGAGTCAACAGAAACCAAACTCAAAATCAGAAATGCACTTCCAGGTTTGTCCTCCTGTGGGATATCAACACAGCTGGGAGGCTGCCAGGGACACCAAGGGCTGATAAATTCCCCTTCCCCTGGCCCAGGCAGGCTGGGAATGGGGAGGAATGACCAGTCTGGATCACTTTTCCCCACGCCCCAGGTCAGAGACAGCTCTGCCACCCAGCACCACGACTCTGTCTCCATCAGCAGCAGGAGCTGTTTTCTCTCCTGGGCTGCCAGTGGCAGGGAGATGAAGATAAATGGGAAGGAAGCACACCAGCAAAGCATTAAACAGAGAGGAATTGGTTTGGGATGGCACTTGGAAGTGCCCCAGGAGCACAAGCCTGGCCATGGGTTCTGCTGGAGCCCTGCAGAAGTTGAGGCAATTACGTTCCTTACAGGCACAGGAACCAGAAAAGGCAATTTTGGGGTTTTTCTCAGGCTCCCACGTTCATCCAAAGCATTGCTCTCTTGGAAAAGCATTCTATTTGTTCCTTAGATGTGGGGGATTTCTGCTGACCAGAAAGCCTGAATTTGAATGCCATGTGCTCCATAAATCCAGGCGGATAACGCTGATGAGCTGTGAGTTATTTCATCAGCATCATGCAGCTCCAAAGGGGGAGAGGCCACGTTCAACTCCATAAAACTCCACTGAACCCTGTGGAGGAGGGGTGGTGGGGAGAGAAGGAGACTCTCATAATCCAAATAACACATTATGAAACTCGGTTTTGGTCATGCTGACGGGGTTTGCTAGTGAGCAAAGCTTTCACACTCCGATTTTCCAACTGCAGAGCAAAGCCTCGGTACAAATTACAGAAGGTTAAAAGGCAAGAGAGCTTGTTCCTTGATCCATTCTGAAGTGGGGCTGGTCCCTGAGCGTGAATCACAGAGCCAGCTGAACGCAGGATGCTCAAAGACAGGAGCAGGCTCTGGCTTTGCACCGCTCTTGATGTGAGAGAACAACAAACCCGGGGCGGGAGGTGGTGAAGCCTGGCCCGGGAGCACAGCCTGCGTGAGTCATTCCCCAAAAAGCATCTTTGAAAAGTCTCACAGCTGAGGAGCAGCCAGCCAAGAGACTCTTGCTAGTCAGAAATTTAGTATACAAGGAATGAAAATTTGTTATGGAGTTACATATGGCACTACATCTGCAAATATTTTACGTTTTCAAATGTTTAGAGAATTACAGAAATACGAACTCCTCCAGCCTCCCTGTAAATGTTCTGAATACATTTTATAGGAGCAGCAGAGGCAGGAAAGTAGCTTTCTCCAAAGCCAGACAGTCAGTAGCAGTTTTGAGGAGATCCAGAGCTAAAAAGTACTGCAGAATATTTAAGAATGCTCATTGCATGGCATACACAGATTTACTACAACAGCATTCACCCCCACTTTTATTCTTACAGTCTGGGGATCATTATAAAGCTTTAATTAAAATTCCACCATGTATTTATGGAAAGGA
Source organism: Oxylabes madagascariensis (assembly GCA_013400675.1). Classification (NCBI taxonomy): domain Eukaryota; kingdom Metazoa; phylum Chordata; class Aves; order Passeriformes; family Timaliidae; genus Oxylabes; species Oxylabes madagascariensis. The sequence continues at coordinate 16,644 of VYZR01010262.1, read as the reverse complement.
GATTGGTGGCACCACCACCTTTACACCAGTTATGATAAAGAAAATAAAAGAGAACCCTTTAGTTAATTTTAGATCCTTATTTTCTCTGCATACATTTCATGATATTAATGAATATTGACAGTGAATGTGATGTCGACAAAACCAAGGACTATGTGGAGGATTGAAAATGAAACATCCAGAGCAAGGGCTCCTTTGGAAATCCTGATTTAACTCTTTCTACTTATGAATTCCCAGCCAGCCTTTCAGGATGCAGAATCATCACTGGAGAATTTAGTTGCTCAATCAAGTACAAAATGATGGAAGAAAGAGAAAGCAAAAAGTTTAGGAACGTCTTAAGGGCTCAAATCTGCTCCCAGGAATTCAGTGCTGCAAGGATGATACAAGTGAACCAAAAAACATGAAATTCTGGTAAAAGGAATCTATAAAGAGGAGAAGTCAGTAAATTACTGACTGCAGGCTCTGCTCAGGAGCTCCCCATTGCCCAGCTCTGTCGCCTAAACCACATTGGTTTGTGCCACACCAACTCCAGCTGGAAAAGGCTCAGCTTTGGGTGTCCTGGAAAACAAAAGGCAGCAGCCCAGGGCCTGGCACCCTTCCAGCCGGGGTTTTTGGCATCTGCAGCTCTCCCCTCCCTGTGCACACCCCCATTAATAAAGATGGGCTGTGCCCTGCAGGGAAGGGCCAGAAAACTCCGAAGTGGTGACCTGCTGTTATTGCAGCCGAGCTGTGAGGGACCTTTCCTCCTCCTCCTCCTCCTCCCTTTCACTCTCCTCACAACTCTGAGCCCAGATGGCCAAACCCAGGCGTGGTTTTAGGGACTTCCACTGCTGCACTCCGATGTGAGCCAGTGTTTGTCTGTTTGCAAAGGACACAGGAACTGATACAACACATCTGCTCCCACAACACTATTTCTTTCATCTGTTGGAGTTTTGGCTTCTCGGAGAGGAAGTAATTGGCTGTTAATTATGGGGGCTGAGAACTGGTCACATCACAGAACTGTGTTTGCAAGCATGATTCATGACAGCATCATTTCTCAGCAGCTGTCAGCAGCAAAGGCTCAGCACTTACAAGAAACTATTATAATATTATACCAGCAAAGGATGAAGACAAATGCTGTGCACAGCTGAGAAAGCAGCAAACAAAATATTTTTCTTAAACCTTTATTTGATAGAGAATCAACTTGAAACACGCTGTTTCTCGGGAGAGATAAACAACAATGCTGCCAGCACGGCTTCCCAGACCGTGAAACTGAAATCCAAACTCTTCAGATGTCCTCCCCAGAGCTGGATGAAAAATGAAAGACCTTTTCTCATTAATAGCTGGAAATTTTAAACTTGTTCTTAATAGTCCCCAGACTGTCTCTGTTCCTGTGTCTTTCTTGTCTTGTGCTTAAATTGTTTGCTCCTTAGGGAAGACATTTTGATTTGTTATCTTCTCATAGGCCCCGGGAGATCTGGCCAAAATCCAGCCCTAAAGTATTTAAAAGCAGGAAAACTATCAACCTGCATCAGATCAGAGTCCATATAGAACAGCATCCTGTCTCCAGTGACTCCCAGTAGCAAACCCTTTGGGGGAGAAAATGCAAATATCAGAGCATTGTGGACTGAACTTCTTCCTGACTGTATTTTCCCTGCTCCCTGCAGCTTAGTGAGAAGCAAACAATAAGAAATAAAATGGGCATTATGACTCTGGTGCATAACAGAGAGCTCTAAATGCCATTTATTGTTGCTGCCTCTGTGGATTCTTTCTGAGGGAGCTTTGGCAAGCCAGGGGAAGTTTGTCCTGTCAAGTGTTACCTCACCCTTGCAGATCCCATCACCTGAGGGAGCTCCAGACCCTGCCAGAGGTGGGCTGTACCCACCCCATTTCACAGTGACACACTGAAATCAGTGGCAGCTCAGGGGAAAACGCTGGGCTGCAGACTGAGGTGAGGAAGGAATGCCTTCCATAGGGGTGTTGCCTTCTGAAAAAAAAATTGTTTTCTTTATTTACCAGGACTTTTCCCACACTTTAAGTACCAACAAATGGTTTGTTTTCATATTTTCATAGAGGAGGAGAGAGCTGACAGACTGTTGGTCTGACCAGTGTGTTGGAGGGGTGGCAGCTTCACTCTCCAATCCACTGTCACCTTTGGATTTCTACAAAATATCAAAGATGTAAATAAAGTTCCTTCTTTTCCAGCACGACTCAGCGTGTGAGAGCAATTCTTTCCTATCTCCTTTCCACAACAGGGTCCCATCCCTGCTACATCTGCCCACACACGGCACACAAACACTTTTATCCCTTTAAACAAAGCCCAATCTTGAAAAAATTTCTTCCTAGAAACCAAACTTCAGCGCACCGGTCACTGGAAAGGAGGGTTGCATGCACACAGCTTGTCATAACCTCAGTTCTAGGTTGGCACAAATAAAAATGAGCAATTCTAGAGAAGCTGTGGAGAGCTCTTTTCCCCTCAGCCACAACCACGAATTTCCTGTTTGCCAGAGCAATCACCATGAGGAAGAAGAAGGTAAAATGGGCAGTAGAAGTCATCAGCCATGGTGAAAAACAAGGTGGCCCAACGACAACACACACTGAGGAACAGGGGCTTTTACGAGAAACTCAAATGCTTTCGTACGGGCTTCAAACTTTTTGGTGTGGTTTTACATCCGCAGTTCCCTTCCGGATAATTGATGCTGGGGAAAAGTCTGGTTTGCAGTAGGCAGGAAAAATTAAGGCTTCATGTTGTTTGTGGGCTAAACCAAAATACCAAGACTTGTATGTAAAACACAAATGAGAAGAAAAGGAAAACAACATTATAAAAATCCCTCCAAGGAGTTTAAGGAGAGCTGACAGATAATGACATCTCCACAAAGCAAGAGCCTTTTTCCCACTGAATTCCTGAGACTTTGGAGGAGAAATTGAGCAAAATGTTTTTTTCTTAATACTCAGGAAACTTTCAATTCAGGACTACTTATATCAGGAAAAGGGGAGCTCTAGGAATTTGAAGATAATGATATACTGCCCTCCAAAGTCTGATTTTTCACATCAGATAAAAGCAAGACATTTCCTTAATTTCATGAAAACTGGCTCTCCCTGGGATTAGCAACAAAATACTGCAGTTTTATTGATGGGCAAGAGACTGCCAGAGAACAAATCCTTTGTCCAAGAACCAGAAAGTAAGCATCAACAAGAATTTCTTAAATATCTTTTAAGGTTACCCAGGGGCAGAGCTGTGGTTTCACAGTGCCATAGAATGGATGTAAGGACAGCACAAAGGAACACGAGCAGGTAAGTTCAGGTTTTGTCTCTTGGTGAGCATGAGCTAGGAAAACTGAAGGTTTATGCTCTAACACCATCTGACTGAGCTTAATCCAACAGTGACCAGTTCCTGATTCATAAATCTTTGTGTAACTCTCCAGGTCGAGTTACTCAGCTCCCAACCCAGTCCCTCTGCACCATCCTTGAGTCCGGCCAAGGCACTGAGCACAGACACAGAAAGAAATAAAAAAAACCACCACAGACACTCCTGTCCTCACACCTGTTCAACACTCCCAAGATAAATTAACCCAGGCCCTGTTGCCAATGTTAACAAATGTTATGCAAAGAAAAACAGTTGGTAAGTCCCGAATCTAGAAGCTTGGAGGGCAGCAGCCTCTGTTCCTGCAAGTTTTGCAGAGCAGACAAATAGTTCTGATGATAGCTGAGAGTTTAGTCTGCAATAAATGTGCCACAGACCATAGAGCACAAGCACCCCAAGAGTTAAAGGCGGTGTTACCTGATCAAAAATACTGATCAAAAGCCAGGTGGTGAAGCTTTTCAAAATCCACACTCTTCTCAAGGTCATCTTCATAATTCCTGGGCCTTAGAGACATCCAGAACAGGGTGAAAATCCTGAAAATCCATCCCCAAAATTTAACACCCACATAAAGGTGTCCAAACTACTTCTGCCCTCTGACAAAAGCTCGTCAGCTCTTTAAATGTTTTCATGTGGTAGCTTATAGATCAATAACGATTCTGCCCAGATTGGCATCACCTGTGAGGATTTGACTCCCAACTTACCTCGTCAAGGGTGAAATTCAAACACATGTGTAGCCCTGGTTTAACGGTTTGGTTTTTGGGAAATTCCTTTCCCAGGAAACTTTCTGTAAACAAGAGAAATGTTTTTGTAGCTGTACCTATGTTTAGCCATTCTTTTTCACGGAAGAGGTTTCTTGATGAACATCTGTTTTAACCAATGTGATTGAAGAGGTTTGCCTTTGTTTCACCAATCAAATTGGTCTGTGTAAAATACTATATAAGAGAGCCACATCTCAAAAATAAAGCTTTCACTTTTTCTAGCCTTCTGATCAAAAGTCTGTGTCGTTGTTTGGTGCTCAACAACGACACCCATGTGCTCCAAAACCTGTGGGGTGTAAGAGCTGAGCAGGAGCTGAAGCTGCCCAGCCCAGAGCACACGGCTGCTGATCTTCTCACAAGAAGAGTCTTGGATCACCAGGATCTTCTTGGTCCCTCCCAAGCACTGGGAGAGTTGGTGGCTTTTGTTCCACGGCCACAACAGGAGCCGTTCACCCTCATGTGACCGGAATCAGGGAGCCAAAAATCTCCCTGAGAACGGTCCTGTCTTACAGAGCTCGCAATCCTGGCCAAAATCCGATGCTGATGGTGAGTGCCAAGAGGGTTCTGGTGCAGTGGGGAGTGTGGGAGCTGCACCAGCCACCCCCAGCAACAGGGCAGGCAGCTCTGAGTGCAGGCAAACCAGCTGATTCCCTAAATCATTCCTGAGCTGCTCTCCTTGGGACACCCTGAGCTGGCCTTCGATCCAGGATGAGGATTTAAGGTGTCCTGGACAGCCCTGGAGGCTCTGCCTGCCCATCCAGTGTCCATTTCCAACCCAATTCTGGAGTAATGTTGAAGAGTCACCTAAAAACTGAACGTCTCAGCTGGGTAATCTTTAACCAATTCATCACAAAGAAAAACAGCATCTTTTACAGGACTCGGAGGAAACGTGGACAGTTCCCTTCTGCACAGATTTATTGGAAAGGTTTTCATAAACACAGATGTTGGGAACGGATGGCTACTGTGTAATCATGTGAAGAAAAAGCCAAAGGACAAAATATCCCTTAATGAAGACCCACATACCATGCAAGATTCCAAAACAAGGGAGGAAGGAATATGGGTGGTGTTACAAATAACAAATTGCAAGAATCCAGATGCCAATATTTATTTTTTAAAAAAATTATTTATTCTTCCAGTCTGTTTGTAAGCAAAAGAGCCCAAAAAGACCTTGCTCTGAGCAACACACGAGGCAGCTCAAGAGACCTACGTGGCATTTGAGTCAGTTTTTAGAGACTTAAGCCCAGTTTAAAACAACAGCATTGAGATGGGAGATAACTCTCACTATTTCTGATATCCTGATTGAATTGCAAGGACTGCACACACATTTTAATTGACATTTTAATGTCACAATTTATTTGAAGAGTTTTTACTGGATATTATGGAATCACAGAATGTCCTGGCTTGGGAGGGTTAAAGATCATCTCATCCCACCCCTACCCTGGGCAGAGACACCTTCCACTATTCCAGGCTGCTCCAAGCCCCAATGTCCAACCTGGCCTTGGCCACTGCCAGGGATCCAGGGGCAGCCACAGCTGCTCTGGGCAATTTAAGATTTTAGTCTGTTCTGTTTCAGTTTTTAGAGGTATAAAATAGATTAAAAAATCCTCACGAAAATATTTGAGGCAATGAACCCATTGGCCTCTGCAATTCCCAGTAGCAACACTGATTCTGCTTTGTATAAAGCCCAAATTTCTGGCTCTTAGCAGTTATTAGTGCAAAAAATATGTATTTTAATTTTTCCAGAATATCTCCATAGAATTTTTAGGGAATTTCACTCTCCCTTCCCCCTCCTTCATTTGTGACTTTCATTCACTAATCACAGCAAAATAATATCCAAGGGTAAAAAGTTATTTTTGCCAGTCCAATATCCCTGTTATGCCAGTGAACTTTGCAGAAAAACCCCAAACTCAGGCAACTTAAGAATATATTTGTAATATTCAACAAAATAATAAATTCTGCACATGACACAGGAAATAATAATCAGATGATCTCAGCCCCAGAAGTATTTCACTGCTGTGGAAATGCCAGGTTGGAGAGTTCATGTGGAAAAGGAAAAGCCTTGTAACTTCTCCAAACATCAGTCATCACTTCCAGATACCTCTAAATACAGCCATTCATTTCACACTGCAGGATATTGTATTGAAAAGCAAGGCAGGGCCAACACAGCACCTTCTACCACTAAATATGCACTGCACAAACCTTAGCTAAGTGTGTTTTTCCTATTTGGAATAGGGCTCTTTCATTTCCAAAAAAGAGCTTCATGCTTCTCGCAGAGCAAAATATTTATAGCCACAAGCAAAAAAAAAAAAAAAAAAAAAAAAAAAAAAAAAANNAAAAAAAAAAAAAAAAAAAAAAAAAAAAAGGAAAAGGAAAAGAAGAAAAAGAAAAATACAAAAGAGCTTGAAAAGGCAAATCCAGAGGTATTCCAAGATAACTCCGTGTCAAATATAGAGTGACTCATCCACCTCTTTCAATGAAAATGTTCATCCCAGATAGATCAAAGGCCCTGAGTACACCAAGCCCTTTTTGCTAAACCTGGCAGGAGAGTAAAAAGGTTTTCAATCAGCAGCCACTTGGTGGGAGGTCTGGGAACAAATGAAAGCCAGAAGACGCTGGCATTTGAGAGAGACCATCCCCTACAATGCACAATAGGGACAATGTATATAATGTAAGCACGGTTTGGGAGGAATAGAGGGAAGCCTGGCTGGATGTTTTTGTGCAGCTCTACCAGATGGATCTGATACGAGCAAAAAAGAGCTCGTATAAGTCAGAAATAAGGCAGAATTCTGCCTGATTTTTATAGAGACTTTCAAAGATCCTCCCCAGTGCCATCACCCACGTGCTCGCACAGCCACGGCTTTGATGGCCGGGCTTTTTATTGAGGATTTATTTGGAGCCTGGATGGATCCTGCCCAGCTCTGGGGATGCTCTGCAGTGAAGGAGCAAACTGGGATGTTCCTGTGAGCTCCCATTTTACCGCTTGGGCTTCCACCCCTTCTTCCACCACCCCCACGAAGGTTGGGCTGCGGGGAAGGGAAACCGCAAAACACAGGAAAGCAAAATGTCAAAGTCTAATTTAAAATAACCCTGACCTGCTGCAGCGGCTGCTTGCAGCGGGAGAACACAAGGCTAAAGATGATCTCGCACAGAGGCGTTTTGTGCCGCGCTGTGGCCGCAGCCTCTCCCTCCAGCCCATCCCGGGATGGGCCCGGGTCCCTCGGCAGCCCCGGGATGCTCCTGGGACCGAATCCCCGACCCTGGGGATTCAGCGATTCCCCGGTTCCCCCGGCTTGGTCCTGGCGCTCCCGATCCCGGAGCTTGAGCAGTTCCCTCGGGATGATCCCGGCTATTCGATCCCGGGGTTTCCCCCGGGATGATCCCGAATCCCCATCCCGGGGTTCCCAGTTCCCCGGGATGATCCCGAATCCCCATCCCGGGGTTCCCAGTTCCCCGGGATGATCCCGACTCCCCGATCCCCGGTTCCCCAGGATGATCCCGACTCCCCGCTCCCGGGGTTCCCGGTTCCCCAGGATGATCCCGGGGTTCCCGTTCCCCCGGGACGCTGCCCTCCCCGCGGCCGCAGCGCCGATCCCACGCTGCCATCGTGCGGTCGCTGCCGGCTCCTCGCACCTCCCGCTCATCCCAGCCGGATTTACGGAGTGGTTCGGGTTGGGAAGGGACATCAGAGATCATCTCGTTCCACCCCACGGGCAGGGACACCTTCCCCATCCCAGGGCGCTCCAAGCCCCGTCCAACTTGGCCTGGAACACTTCCAGGGATCCAGGGGCAGCCCCAGGTTCTGTGGGCACCCCGTGCCAGGGCCTCCCCACCCTCCCAGGGAACAATTTCTCCCCAAGATCCCACCCAGCGCGGCCCTCTGGCAGTTTAAAGCCATGATCCCCTCTGTCAAGCGCTGCTGGGCTTGGGCAGACCCGATTTCCTCAGGACTAATTCTGGGGATGGTGCACTCTCACAGGCAAACAGCCCCTCCTGCGAGGGTTAAATAAAAATGAACATTTCTGGGTGTGTTCCATGCCAAAGGTTCAGCATTTCTGTGCAGTACAGCCACCATCCCATCCTCCTCTCCCTGAGTGCTCTACCTCGGGAAATGGAGAGAGCTGGGTCTAGTAAATGCTCCTTAATTCCTTCCCAATTTCCTTTGTCCTCCTGCCTTGCTGGCTGTTGTTTACCACTCCCAGCAGGCCAGGAGAGCGATTTCCATCCTGCAGCGTGGCTCATCCATGGCCAACAAACAGCCAGAGGGACCGGGAGCACGGACTGCCCGAACCATCCCCGCTGCCAGACCACAAGGCACCAACTCCAGCTCACTGCACACTGGGATACTCCAGACACAAGGACAGGGATGACACAGACTGGTGTTAACACCACTGACCAGGGCATGGGCTCCTCCAAGTGCCAAAACTTTCCATACACAGAAATCATCTGGGCCACGATGCTCCAGCCCTGCCCTGAACACAGTTTTTAGGGAGACATTACAGTGAGAAAAACTTAAATTGCAAGTTCTTTGAGTTTTTCTGCTATGTTTTTGTAACTCTTTTTAAATATTAACTGCGCAGAATTGACGATTCCTACAGAAGGGAAAATCCTGACACTAATATGCTTCTCAGTCATAAAGAATTCATGCATTTTACCCTCTTTTGAAACTCATTAACCAAGCTCCTGGAAGCAATTTTTCCATGACCCAAAGTAACAAACAGTTTGAAAATTTCTCGGGGTAACAGTTGCCTACAAAGCACTTAAAATTTATAAACTTCTTGTCCAGTTGGTGCCATTTATCATTGCTAAAGTAAATGGAGGCAGTGGAATCGACTATGCATCATGAGTAATATAATGCAATATTAAAGGATACCCAGTGGAGCACTTCGGAGGCTGAAGGATCTAAATCATACACTCGGTGCTGGGAAACCATAAGGAAAATGTGCAGCCCCATTTGTTGGTGGCTGTGTGAGCACAGGGGGACAGGACTGACAGCAGGGATTTACTGTTGGTGTGAATGAGGAGAGAAAGGAACACAGGGAAGAATTCCTAAGGGGTGATCACAAGCGTTTCCACACCGCCCAAACTACATAGAAACTCGCAGGGAGATGGGTTCAGGGAAAGGAAGAGCCCAATTCTTCCCACCTTCCTCCCCAGTCCTTCACTGCTTCTTACCCATATCCCAGGAGAATATATAAATTTATTTTAGCATAATAATCAGCCACTGGAATTACACTTTGGAATTATTTTCTTTCGTCCTCTGTTTTTTCGTGTATTTTGGTTTCTAATCTTTCATTCATTTTCTTCCCCTCTTTTTGATTTTTCCTTCAGTCCCACTGAAGATGCACAGAATCCTGATGTAAGAAATAAGTCACCCTTCCCATTCCTCTGTTCCTCCTCCAATAATCTGCAAATTCCATCAGCTGAAGGATGTGGGACAGGGATGGCACAGACACAAATCTCGCCTGATGCAGGGCTGTGCTGATACTGGGAAAGAGTTTTAGCAGAAGGACCAGGACAAACCCAAATCATCTTATAGAAATAGTGAGATGAAAGTGAAAGTTTAAATTCCTGGAGTGTTTATCTTCATTTGTTCATTTTTGGCTCTTAAGATGGACACTTAGTAGACATTACTATCCCCAGCCAAATGATGAGAGGATTTATGAAAGACGAAGCAATACAAACTTCATCTCAGAAGTCTCAAAATGCTACTCAATTCATGTTTGTGTCTTTAATATCAAAATAGACATTATTTTTCTGGTGTGATGGTCAAACAGTTCTACTGTTCTTCTGGGATAATTACTTGTATTATTAGCAAATGAGAAGCTTCTGAAATCATAAAAGCGATTTTCAGAGTGCTCTATTTTCAAGTTTTTAATGAGAAGCTTCTCTCCATCACAATCACAGAATAAAAGTTTGGAAGAGAATAGATACAAATATCCCAACGACTCAAAACCACCTAGGAAACAATGAAAGCATACTTATCTGCTTTAAGCTTATGGTCTTTAACAAAATCTCCTGACTTTAGAGAGCATTTTTGGGTTTTGAAAGCTACCACTTGGACCTCTAAAGCTGCTCTTCACTGCCACTTCCTTCGAATCTTTGCAGAAAACATCTGGGGCGGACACAGGGAGCAAACAAGGCAGCAGGAGTCACATCAGCACGAGTGCCTCGTGCTTCCCTGGCCTGATGTTTTTGTGGCAGAAGTACCTTTATTTGTAAAAGCAGCAATGTTTTATCAGTTACCCAATAACAGGGATCACACCCTGCAGCCAGTGAGGAAATCTCTCTCCAGGAAAAGCTGGAGATCCCACGTGGCTGGAAGGATTCTTTACACCCAGGAGTCCATGGAATCTTGGCCTCCAGCACCAGCTGGGCCTGGCTGGGCTGGGGGGCTCCAGTGGGAACTTCCCAGGCAGGAGGAACGTGCCAAGAGGACATTTTCAGGTCTCCCACCTGCCCAGACTGATGCTACCAAGAGTAAACTTGAGCTGGGGGCATGTGGCACCTTCACCAACATGCCCAGATTAGTCTGGAAGGAAAGATTTCCCATTCCCAGCTCTAGCTGACATCCTGATCGTCTCCATCTCCAGATTCAACAAAGCACCACTGCATTGTCCTCCCATAAAACCCCACCCTGTCCTACACGGGGAGCTCATGGAATAGTAAATCAGGCTCTGAGCTTCCTGAGGATCCTCTGGGAAAGCAGTAAAAGGGAGGCCATATTCATATTCTAATATTCCAGCTAGATTCAGTGCAATATCAAAGCCTAGTCCCCATGGCTCTGATTTCCAAAATGCCAAGTCCCTGCAGGACACACACACACGCACTTCAGAAACAAAACACCATAAAAAGATCAAAGATCCCTCTGGGAATACATTCTCTGCACTCTTCAAAGCCAAATGTCCCCTCACTTGCCCCCTTGTAAACTGATTAATTTCAGTGGGAAGAGCGCTCACAAAATCAGCAGATCCATGCGGTGAGGATAAGTGTTTGTACACGTTAACTCCTCCAGCAAAACCCTCTGTATTTTTCTCTGCTGGACAGAAACAACAGGATTTACACTAATTCTCATTTGCTGTTTAATCTGCGAGCAGGCAGCTTTTCCTTGAGTGCTTTTGCACATGGATGGGACGCAGCCCCTTTCCCTGAGTGCAGGAAGAAACGAGAGCACCATCTGGCCCAGCCCAGCGCCTGCGGTGCAATTCCAAAATGTGAGGAATGCTCACCCAGAAGACTCCGTTCACATCCTCCCTCCCATTGACTAAAAGATGCTCTGTCCCTTCTGGGCCGCTTTTAGAGAAGAATTTGGTGGGAAGAGGAGGCCTCTGAAATCCAAACCATCTTCAAATGTGCCTGTGTGTGTGGTCCGAGCAGGCAGCTTATGCAATGAGAAATGGGAAGCCACTAAAATGATTCTGCTTCTAAATATTTTGACCTTTATTGACATTTATAAGTAGCAGGCAGCTTAATTACCAATTAAAGGAAGTTATTAGCTACAAAAGGAGCCTGTTCTTTTTTTTTTCCCTCATGGCTCCTTTCCCAAACCAGGGCTGTTAGATGAGATGTCTGTGGCAGGACAAAGCAGAGGAGCCCAGGAGACCTCGGCTACTTTATGGCAAATCTGTACAGAAAACCTTATGGAAGTCAAAAACCTTCATAAAGGGGATTCCAGAGCCCATGCAGAACAACAGATTCTGTGTTGCTGCTGGAGTTCAAACCTTGTTTTTACAGAACTGTCTCATTTTCCTACATGGAATTGCTTGATGGACATTATTTCTGGCTGATTTTCTTTCAAGCACACCCATAAAAAGGCCTTCCCAAACTGGTTTTGTGGGGTTTTTTTTTCCTCTTTTATTTTTTTTCTTCACAATATGCATTTAGGGGCTGGCCTGAGGAGCTGAGAATATTCAGGACTTGGCTGCTCATCCTGACACACACTGTTAAAACAACTGGAAGTTCTGCCCCAGGGATGGATGAATTCCTAGGGCAAAAAAAGCAGCTCCTTTAAAATCACCCAACTCTTCATACTGGATTGCAAGGGCTGGGAGCTCTACACATATTTATTGTCCCACCAGAGCATTGGGATTGTTTGCTGGGGGACGGCACTCATGAGAACATCCTTATTAAAAATATATATTGGAATGATCAATGCTCTCCCATAATTTTAGAGTATCTTCCAATAAAAATTAGGTACAACACATACCAAAACTGTAGAATGATCTGATACTGACAGATGCAGGTATGACTTTTTAAACTAAATTAGTGCTAATATGAATTTAAAAATAGCCTCGTGAAAGAATTACCCTACATCCACATTATTTTCAGTTCTGTAACATGCATTAATGTTGTATCAAGAGTCTTTATGTATGAAGAGAGACACAATGTAGAGAAGACATGGAAACCCAAAGATACTTAAAGCATTATTTCCTCCCTGGGTGAATAACCCCAAGGTACGAATTCCCCAGTAGCTGGGAAGGTGGATGAGTGGTCCAAACCTTGTTTTGGAGTATGAGATGGAAGATATGAAAGTTCCAGGCACAGTGATTTAGCTTTTCCTCAATTCTTCTCCTCCTTTTATCCAAACAAGTCCCACAATCCTTTCCATCAACCTCAGCTTCTGATTTTCTGACAAACTTCAGGACTCCCAAGACTTTTAGTGCTATTTTTTTCTTTCCCTGAATTTTAACCCCAGATCTTCATGGCTTTTTCTGCTCTGTATTCTTTACACCTTTTTTACTGAGTTGGTTATTCACCCTCACTTTCAGAGGGAAAGAAATTTCACTTTCAATGTATTTGAAACTTAGAGTTTGACCCTACAATCAATGAAGTCTAAGGCAACAAGGGTGTTCTGTTCAGAGGGAGTAGAACAGCCCCAGGCCCCTGGACATCATGTTTTCTGTCAGGGAATCTTCAAATTTAAAAGGAAATTTTTTTCATCGTGTTCACATTCATTGTCCACCTACACAGGATGGGAAATTTGCTGGACAAAAAGATTAAAGGTGCTGATGGAGGAGGGCAGAGCTGCTGTCAGCCGTACCTGCTGCAGGAAATGCCATCAGAGCCCTCTGCAGCCCCAGCTCGGGGAGCCAGGCCTGGTTCTTGGTACGTGGAAGGTCAGCTGAGATCCCTCTGTGGGGGTTTCACCCCAGAATAAAACCAGAGCTAAAGCTCCTGGGAAAGAAGGCACCACAGGGAAGCTGCTGCAGCCTACCTGACACAGACATCCAGTGATCAAATGGCTGAGAAGAAATTCTCTTCAGATATATCTTCCTGCAGTTTAATAATAAGGAAAGCCTGTGCAAATATCAGCTGCAAAGACTTGGGAAAGCAAATCAAATCCAAGCTTGCAACAGTGAACAGGTATCAGTAATAATGAAATATTTGCCTGGGTTTTGACAACCTTGAACAATTCAGTAAATCCTAGCACTCCACGAGCGCAGCCTGATAAAAATAATTATTATTATCAGGCAGCTGCACTGCCCTTGAGAACTGGGCAGTGGGTTCTGGGAGGAAGGAAATTGCTGCCACATGCAGTAAATAAAAAGAAGTTTTAAAAAAAAGAAATACACACAGAGTTGTGCTGCAGAATCATTCCATTGAGCCTGGCTAGGAACACAGGCAGCTACAAACCAATCATTCATCTCCAACATAAACACAGATTGGGTTCGACTTGCAGTAACATAGGTTGAGATTTTTAGTAGATGACATAAATAAATGTATTTTTATATTTCCTGACCACATTAAGCTTGAAATCAAGAGTTCTAAAATGTGAGCCATACACTGTAAGGCTTCTAATAGCCAATAAATTCAGACAGTCACACTGAAGCAATGTTTTCTCCTTAAAGGTACATTTTGCTGCAGTGTATACAAATACAAGGGGACTTGTTTTTTTATGGATTTGTAATTATATGTAGCTGAACATGATCATTCAATAAAGGTTAAAGTTCTCTTAGGAGGACAGCAGGATGGAAACCACTTCAGAAGGCACAACCTCGGATCCCAAATATTATTTCTACATGGAAAGACATTAGTAAGGAGATGGGGGAAGGTTGAGGAAAATTACTTTCTCCAGAAAAAAAGACCAGTTGAGGAAAGGTAAAATATTCTGGCCCAAGAACATCAATGTATTCCTCTGTTCCTGCCCCACTTCTGCTACACTAAGAAAGCACAAAACCAGTTCTTATCCTGCCCAGTGCATCTACTTCCCACGTGTAAAGTGGGGATCAGAGAGCTGGAATTCCTTCAGGTGGTGTTAAAGGAATGAATGATCCTAGAGAATCACCAGTAATACTCAAGAGCTAAAATATCCCCTAATTAAAGGTCAGTTTTCATCTCCAGCGCTTCAAAGTGGAGCTCAGCATTATCCCCACGATAACCCACACTGGGAAATGGAACACAACAGAGCCAGGAGTTTTTCAGCTTCGCAGGAAGGGTCACAGCAACGTCAGGAGCGATTTCAGGTGGCAGGAAAGGTGTGTGAGATGCACAAAGGCTGATGGCCAGCACTCAGAGAGCTCCCAAGGCTGAGTTTTGGTTTTGCTCCCTACACAAGCTCTGGCTGAAGAACACAGCCACTGCCCAGGCTCGGAAGGCAAATCCCTCAGCACAGAACGAGCCTGTTGGTGTTTTGGACCCAGCACTTCCAGTGAGTCTCTCACAGAGACGTGTTCCCGGTGGGGGAGCCATAAAGAGTCAGTGTGTGCTGGCTCCAGAGCCCCTCAGTGCCTGGATGTGCTGGAAAAGCCAAGTGGAAATGTCTGAGTGCTGATGTCAGTGCAGCACAATCGCTCTGGAGGCTGCTCAGCTTTCCTTGGGGCGTCCGCTCCTTGCGGGAGCCTCGCTGAGCTTTGTCTCCTGCCCGGAGGTTTATGAGCAGAGAGAAGTGAGGGTGGCAGCTGAGAGCCTCGCTTCACAACGAGGCAAATCCTCCTTTTTAGGGAGAATTTGTCATTCCTAGCCCAGTTTAAAAACCAGCAGTGGAGACTGAGTAAATGGAATGGACGAGCAGAATAAATTTGAAATCACCAACTGCTTTTTCAAGGGGAATTGAGCTGCTTGTGACAAAATTAAGAAGAACCTCCCGCCCCCACCTAAGTTAAGGATGAAAAGTCAAGGGTTCAAGGGCTGGAAACACCAGAGTTAAGGCTGCCATGTGCAGTCCTAATTCACATCTCCTGTGTGATACAATTAAAAGCTATTTTTCCCCATGGCCTCACCCCATTTAGTGGGCAAGATGAACAGAGCGATTCAGTATTTCTGGTTGGGTTTTTATTTTTTTTTACCTTTTTGAGTCAATGTGTGGCCTTGGCTTTATTTATAGCATGCCATTTAAACTCTTCACTGAAAACAGGGTTATTCACATCCTTGTGGGTTTTAATATAACACTTATCACAGAAATATTTGCTTCAAAAACATAACAAATGTCTCACGACAAAACCCCTGCCAGTGAGGTAGGATGGTAGCACAGTCTCTTGAGCCCAAATGCTTAATCAGAATCAGAGGTCCCACAAGCTTGTTTTGCTTAGGATGAGATCATCTGAATGTAATAGAGTGTATAATATATTCGTGGGTTTTAGCAAACCAATGGTAACAAAACCCCATTTCTCTGGGACAGAGCTCCAAAACTCGCAGTGCCCCGAGTTCTGGCTTTGGGAAAGCATCTGTTTCCTTTCAGCAGTGGCCACAGCATTTGCAAACCTTGTTCTCTGCGGTTTAAAGCACCTCCAAGACCACGGGGCAAACAAGCAAGGCCTGATCTGGAGCAAAGTAATGTAGGACAGTAAGGCTGGAGTGAAATTATTCCCGGCTCACTTGATTCTGGAGGATTCACAAAGAAAGAATTACTCAAAAGAATTACTCCTACCTCTGTTTCCAGGCCTCTGGACATGCATGTGGTTATGTAATACACCTAAACCCAAAAAAGTTGTCATATCTGATTGTAAAAAACCTGAAACATCTTTGAATGTGTAGCACACCACAGTGGTAATCTTCTTTTTCAGCAGTTAATCAACCACCAGCAAAGGTTTAACAGACTTTAGTTCAGGCACTACACAATCATTCCTCTCACAGACAACTCACTTTTGCCCTTTTAATTCGCATCTGGGTTACAAATCAAATAACTTTTCTTTTCAAATCAAGTTTCTTTTCTTTTGAGACATTGTAGGAAAAAAAAATGTTGCTTCAGGTTCTTCCACAAGCATGAAACCATTTGATAAATACAATTTTCAAGTTTATACAAGCCTGCAACCCCACCTGCACATCCTGTCAGAGAAATCAATCCATGATTCCCTGTCATGCTGCTTGTTTTACAGCACAGGCTAAGAGAAAAGTGCTTGTTAGAACCATTTTTAAAACATTTACTCACTGTTCTGACAGCCCTTAGGATCTCTTTTCCTCCTTCTGGTCTGTGTCGCTTATCTCCCACTGTTCCTCACTGATGCTGTCTTCTGAAAGAAAAATGCACAATGCCAACGGTTTATATCCACCAGGCTGGAAAGCTGGCATGTCTGGAGTATTGTTATTGTTATAGTTATTATTATTATTATT
>VYZR01010259.1:13684-24180 GCA_013400675.1 Oxylabes madagascariensis | reverse complement strand
AATCCTTGAGGCTGGAAAAGATCCCCGAGATCATCAAGCCCAATGATCTACCCCAACACGAGCTCCCGAGCGCTGAGTTTTAGAGCAGTGAGCTCAGATTCAGGCAGCAGCACCCACTGAAAAGTGATTTGTGTAGCAGCAAAACAGAGGAAAGAACATGACTGTCTTTAGCTGACCTCCCTGCGGATGGAGAGGGCCTTCTGCTGGTGGCAATGACACCACTGGTGCTTTGGGTCATCCACGCCTCAACCAAGGAGGATGTGTTTAAGGGGAATAATGACGGATGGAAGAGATTAAAGAAACAGAATTCCCTAAAAAGTGCCCAAAGAACCGGATCTCCACCAAGAGCCAGGGCAAAGAGCTGAGAGACTGGGAAAACTTCTCTTCACACAGAGAATCTGTTCATTTTAACATAACTGCACCCCTCAAGGCCCAAAAGCCACTTTCAGGAAGAAGTTCAGCTCAGCCACGAAGTCATTCTCTAACAGAAGGACAGAAGTGCTCACCGAGGCAGGTGGAGACAACAGAAATGAGGACCTGGCTCACCCCAAGCTCAGCAAATGTTACAGGGACAGGATGGAAGCAGCTAGATGACTTTTAGACACATTTTAGACCCATCAGCACCCAGCCACTCGACCTGAGGAGCTGGAAATCACACCTTGCTAGAGGCTGAGGCAAGCCTTGGAAGAGTCATGGCTCCTTATTTCCTTGTTGGGACTCCCTAATTAGCAGCATCACCTCATAAACACTAAAAATGAAGCAAACTTCAGTTTTTCAACGGCACACCTTTTATAAAGGATCCAAGTGGTGACACAGTTATTAAAGAGATTTCAGTCTCTTGGCTTTGAGCTGCTTTTTTTTCAGGGAGGAAAAAAAAATCCACTTTTTCAAGGATTCTGGAATATTTTTCAAGTATTTAGAAGACAGAAGTCTGCCCTCAGCTATTTCCTCATTGTTCAGGGACCTCGCTACAGCTCAGCTGGGAGATGCAAGGAGTGTTTCACCCCCAGAAACGCGATGTTCTGCCACTGAAATTCAGTCTCCTGCTCACACCTGGATCTCCTGCATCCCAGTTTTTTATTCTGGCCTTCTGATGGAATAAAAATGCTTGGGTGACACTCAGGCGCTTTGCTGCTTAACCCTTATTTTCTCCCCTTGTTAAAATGTCCTTTTTGCCCATCAAAATCTCCTTAAACACTCTCACATTAAAAATTTGATTGTCCCTGTCCCAACTCATCAGAGGAACAACTCCCACGACGAGGTTGAGGCTCCAGGAGCCCGGCAGCTCCAAGCACTGCCTTGTGAGACTCAAATCTTGGATAAACTCAATATTTAGAGCAGAAAACCAGCAGAGAGTGGGACCAGGCCAGTTCATGTGTGAGAGCTCCAAGCTGCAACTTGTGCTGGGGAGGATGTTGGGCATTGTGCTTCATTAGGAAACAAAATATAAGCTTTCCACTCCATTAGGAATGACTTTAGGAGTGAAAGCACATAAGACGACGACTCACCTCATCAACAATGCACTGCAATAACTGGAGAGGCTGCAATGGCAAGGAGAGAGGGGAAAAAAAAAAGTATTAGACTATATGCAATATCTTTACAGTGGAGTGGAAAGAAAAAATCATTAATGCAATAAAATATAGCAAGATTAATCAACGGCAGCAAACTCTTATCAAAACATTGATGCTCAGGATGTTCTATTATTTCTAATGGTACCTAATCTAATACAGGCAGTTAAAGGTTTGCATTTTCTTCAAAATGCAATTTGCTAAGTTTAAAACAAGGCATTCAAGCATGCAGAGGGAGCAGCCATCAGGAAAAAGAAAAGTGAATTTTTTTCTGAACTCATAAAGCTTACCATTAAAGATCCCTGGTTTTTCTGAATCTGAAAAAAGACAATATGTAATTAGCATGTCATAATCAAAATGACTCACTTGGACACATTATGATCACTGAGAGAAAATTATTGCATCGCTGGTGGCAATTTGTGGGCATGTGTTAACACAATTTACATAATGAAAATACACAAATGTTAATAGCTCGCTTCTCATTTATAGGCGAAAGTCAGCAGAATGTTAATTTCACACAACACTTTTTAGTACCCTCCAGGTTGTATTAGAATAGGAAGAAAAACCATAATCCATTTCAAAAGGCTGTTTACGATTCAGATATAAATAATGTTTTATATTGCTAGATTGTGAACACTGGGCTTAATGTTGCAATCATTGCTAATGTTATGAAGCTCACTCTTTTTAAATTAAAAACCGATTTATTTAAAATTGAAATTAAATCATAGTCAGAAATTAGAATTTTGGATTACTGCCAGGCTCTGCTCACATCCCCCTTTTTTGTGAAGAAAACTTTAATTATGTGGTTGAAGTATCTACTGCTGCTCAGGAAAGCCTTTACTACTCCACTTTTCCCCAAGTTTTTTATCCAGTTTTCCCTGGACTCTGAGTAGAGCGTCGCCATCTACGAAATGGGGAAGTTTGGTGAACTTTGTGTTGTTTTAAACTGAAAAGGGAAGATTTGTCTCCTGAATTCCTGAACAATTTTGGGGGAAGAGATCCATCCCCAGTTTGCAGTAACCGACCCTTCCACTGCTTCAAGAGCTCCAAAATCTCCTGACCCACTCTCCCTTCCACGAAAAAAAGAAACAAAGGCAGGATCCCAACACAAAGAATGAAACACAAAGCACAGAGCAGGGACTTCATGTAAAACACGGAATTTTGGGATGCTGCCCTCCCAGCCATTCCCAATGCACCCCATTTCCAGTGGCTGGGGGGAATTAATTCCATTTTTGCCCAACACACACAAAGCTGTTGGCAACCCAAGGTAATCCTGATGCAAACACAACACGACCCTCAGTGAAAATGTTCTTTTCTAACCCCGTTTCTTTGCCTTGCCCCTTCCATTCCATATTCTCCCTCTCCTGGTGCTGGGATGATGAATTCTGTGGGCTCCCAGCAGCTTTGGAAGCTTTTTCCCCATCCCCAGCCAGGGGCAGGATCCTCCAGGAACACTTTTCCAGCAGTAAAATGGGACAGAGAGGAGGGTGAAGACCAGCACCAAGGAATTAGCTGGTGTTCTACACCTCAACTCCTTTATTACTGTATTAGCAGCACACAAACATAAAGTTCCTGAGTATAATTCTATTTTTTCCAAGGAGGAAAATATAAGAATAAATGGGCAGAACCAGCCCATTATATCTTTAATGGTCAATCTCCATCTATTACAATTCAACAGAATAAATCTGCTGGTTTTGCTAATAAGCAAAATATTCCGTGGCTATAAAACCCTTTTTTTTTTTCCCCCCCCCGACTTCACTTCCAGATGTTAAATGACAAAATAGACTGAGCTTAATCAATAGGGATGATTTGGAGCTTCTTTACATTAGAGCACAGGAACAGTTTTTATCCAAACAGATCATCAGTCACATTTCCTTCCTGGAAAAATAGCTCTTGTCAGGGAAGGGAATCGAGGTGGGGTCACACGGAGCGGCCCCAACACGGGTATGATTACATCCAATTTCAGAGCAAGATTTAAAATATCATTTCTAATAAAAGCACTCGGCCCTCCTAATGAAAAATCAAGCAGCACAAATCCAAGTGTTAGGGAATTCTCCCCGTGACACCGGAGGCTCCGCCGGAGCCCGGCCCAGCCGTGGCCTCGCTCCCACACACGTCGTTACCAGCCTTTATTACACAATTCTGATGGCAACAAATTATTTGGAGATCATCTTCATAAATTTTGCATTAAGGTAGCTGTGCCACTACCTGGAATTGATTCAAAACGCTTAAGACACTCAATTACTTTTTAACACTGTTACCCGGTGTAACGACATCGCCGCCGTTTCCCTCGCATCTGATGATGCAACATCATTGTAATTGATTCATTTTCTCAATTAAATAAAGCTCCTGTGCTCTCCTCTCTGCAATGCCACCGAGACTCCCCGGCTAGATGGATTACCTCTTCTCCCTGCCTTGGATAAATCGCTGGTGAGGCCACGCTCCGCTCCTCCCTTCCCTCCACAAAGCTGCAGCCGTATTTTTCAACTTGGGAGCGGGGCTGAACTTTGCTGTATTTATATTAGACAGATTTTTCACTGCTAAAACCACGTTGTTTACCTTTTTCCCCAGCTCCCATTATGGGGCAGCTTCAGCGACCATAAACCAAAGCCGAGCGCCGACAACTTTACGGCCGGGGCTTCTCCTGCCCACAGTTCAGGGAGAAGGGAAGCGGCGGCTTTAACTGAGCATTAACAACTGTTTTAGAAGGGCTCATCATAAAATGTTGTCTCGCTTTTGTCTCATCTCCTACATGCCAGGTTTTTGTGCATTACTGGGAGACGAGAGGTTTTAGAGGTCGGTTCACCCTGAGGGATCCAAGGGCAGGGGTTGCAGCTCAAAAGCTGCAGAAGTTGGGGTGTTCCTGCCTCACACGATGCCCAGGAAACTCAGGGATTGAGGAGATTTTCGTGTTTTCCACGAAGAATTTTAAGTGCTGAGATGTGAAACAGTGACACGAGAAAACCCAGAGTGAAAGGAAGACAAAAAAAAAAAGCAGGACACGTTTTGGGAGCATCAAGGAACGGTTTGATGTGCTTGTTGGAACATCCTGTGTCCAGCTCTGGGACCACCCCGCTCCAGAAGGTCACGGAGCTGCTGGAGCAGTTCCAGAGGAGGCCACAGAGATGCTCCAAGGATGGAGCCCCTCTGGAACCAGGCTGGGAGAGCTGGGAATGTTCACCCGGAGAAGGGAAGGATCCAGGGAATCCTCAGAGCCCCTTCCAGGGGCTCCAGGAGAGCTGGAGAGGGACTGGGGACAAGGGATGGAGGGACAGGACACAGGGAATGGCTTCAGAGTGGGAAAGGGGAGATTGGGCTGGGATACTGGGAAGGAATTCCTGCCTGGGAGGACGGGGAGGGGCTGGGCTGGAATTCCCAGAGCAGCTGTGGCTGCCCCTGGATCCCTGGAATGTTCAAGGTGAGGTTGGAGCAGCCTGGGATGGTGGAAGGCGTCCCTCCATAGAAGGAGTGGAACGAGCAGGACTTTCAGATCCTTTCCCAACGAAACCATTCCAAGATTCCACGACCATTCCCCCTCAGAAAAGTCACTTTTAGCCTCTCACCACCAAGACTCTCCCTCAGCCACGCCAGAACATCTCTGAGCCCTGCCCTGCTCATCACCAACACCTCCTGCTCAGAAGCTTTTCCAACCTTTCCCAAAGCAACAGTCTGAATCTGCAGAATTCGCTTTGCTATTCGGTATTTTTGAACCTGCACTGCATTTTCTGTGGATTTACCTGCTGCACGTGACAGGTGATGATTTGCGGAAACGGGGCAAATGATCAATAAATCTCTCCCATTATCAGAGTATTTCTCAGGCCACGGAACGCCACTGGAACCTGGATAAACCACTCCATAAAGCACAATCTCCAAAAGCGCTTTTTTTAACCCCCCCAAGGTTGGTTAAAAATGCCAAAGTTTGTCTCCTGCTTCATCTCCTATTTAATGAATGCCTCTGGTTATGAAAGGCAACTTCTGACAGACCATCAGGTTATTTTTCTGTCTCCATGGAGATCCTTGGGCTGGGAAGTGGCTGAGAAGACCTCTCCCATCCCTTTCACCAGCACAATCAAGGAAACTCAAATGAATCCACCCCGGGTAACTTGGAGGAGTCACCAGCTACAGCTTTAATTTTCGCTTTTACTCCCTGGAATTAGGACTTGCCCTGGAGCTCTTGTTTGAGAGATTTGTGGGTGACCCAGGGTTAGATCTTCCCATAGCAGTTAACAAATTTTCTCTTTACATATATACTGCTTTTCAAGCTCCTGATAGTTTCTTTTTAATAGAAAAATCCATCTGCCAACAAATCATACAGTTATGATTTTTAAGGGAGGCTTCACATGACAACATTTATTTTCCTGTGGATTTTAAAAGTAGATGGAAGTTATTTTTCATCTGTACAAATGAGGGTTGAGTTTAAGAGCAAAAACTAACGTTGTGTCCTACTGACAAAAGCTTTATCTCAGCCCTGATATAAAAGGTAAAGGAATATCTAAATATTCTGGTTTCCATGGGGGCTTCACTGCCATTCCACAATTCCTGTGGAATTAAAGGATGATCTTCAGATATATTTTACAATTTCTTGCAAAATTGCAATTGCTGACACTTCTGCAAGAAGTCAAAGCACCAAACCAGTGAGAATGACCCCCCTAATTTGTTCCTGATATTCTAAACACCCTTCTCCATCCCCATCTGGGGATTTTGCAAATGGCAAACTTCAATCACTGTCACAAAACGTTTTAAAAAAAAAAAAAAGAAGAAAATTATTTTGAAATAAAAAAACAGACAATTCACAACAACCTTAATATTAAATATATTCTTACAATTATATTACGCTGCTTTTCCCTGAGGTCTCCAAACAAATTTATATAAAGAGATTATTTCATCCACCATTGAACTGCAGCCACTTCTCAGAGAAATCTCTTTACCAGAGTTCAGAAACGCAATTCAACAACATGGGCATGGAAAGCTCCACACTGTTGGAGGGATTGTGGTGACAACAACTCCTCCCAGCAATAATTTCTACACCAGAGTAGGACCAGAACACCCTGACAGCAAATCCCTTGGTCAGCAGGAGTAGGGACAAGGAAAAAAACCCCAAATTTAGCAAATTGCTGTTGAAAATCGTGGAATGATGTAAGTTGGAAAAGGTCTCCAAGATCACCGAGTCCAACCAAAACTGTGTCTGCAGGCCTTGTACCCAGCACCACAAAAAGTGGGGAAGGAGAACAAAGAATGATCAAACAGGCACCAAACAAAGAACTGGGTTTTGTCCCACCCAGACAAAATTTGTGTCACCCGAAGGACAACAGAGAGGAACAGCAGGAGAACTTATGGACAACATGGAAGAGGGGAAAATCAGCACAACTGAGCAAGAAGAAAATCATGGAATCCTCTGAGGGATCCAACAAAGTCCAAACCCCCAAAAAGCCACAAACCCCGTGGTGGGATATCCAGGAAGGACAGGCTGAACCNTGTGCTGCACTCTCAGGAATCAACCCCAAATTTCCATGGGATGGGCAGAAGAATGGGTGCTTTGGAGATGCCTGGACCTCAAAATTATTCACTCCTCATCTGGGGCTGGAGGTTCCTCACTGTGCTGAGCAACCACCACCCAGCAGAGGAGGAGATGCCCCCGCTGCTCCTGTGGAACACATTCCTCAGCCTCTGGGCACAGCCCAAACACTGGGACTGCTGTGCCCTTCTCCAGAAGCGCCTCAGGAGCTCTGAGGAGCAGGAATTGTCGAGAACCAGAGCTCCAATCTGAGCTCCCACAGCTGCAGCCCTGCCCAGGGAACAGGCAAAGGAGCACCGGGCTTGTCTCTGGTCAGCTCCAGCTCCTGGGAGGAACCTGCTCCTCATCCAGGTCAACAGAGCCTGTTCTGAGCGCTGCTGCGGCTGCCCCTGGATCCCTGGAATGTCCAAGGCCAGGCTGGAGCACCCCGGGAGAGTGGAAGATGTCCCTGCCCATGGCAGGGGGTGCAATGATACGATTTGAAGGCCCCTTCCAACCCAAACCAGTCTTTGATGATGATAAAACTCCAGTAAATCCAACACCTCCTGAAGGTTCTCCAAGGGCCACCTGAGCCACCCCAACCACTCAAACCCCTCCACCCTCTGCAGCCTCTCTGCCTAAGGGAAGCTCCAGTCCCAGGTTTAAGGTCCCATCCAGGCAATTCCTTCACTGGCATCCATGGCAGGAGCAGGAACTGAGAGAGAAATTTCCTTCCAAGCCCTCCAGGGACATCTCCCATTCCACCAACTCATGCAGGAGATCCTTCTAAAGCTGCAAAAACATCTCTAAAGGACATTCAGCGTTCCATGGAAAGTTGGGATGGTTTGGGTGGGAAGGGACCTTAAAGCCCATCTTGTTCCCCACAAGACAGAAGAAATCCTGGAACAAATCAGATTCTGAGCCCTGCTCCCTCAGACTGCCTGGAATTCTTAGGATTAGAGATTAAAAAAATACACATCAGCCTCTCAAGGTCCCAAGCCAAGATAAGCCACTGTTAAAACATACTAAGATCATATTAAAACTTATTATAAAATCATTGTATTAAAACTTAATAGAAATTTTACTGGTTACCTCCATTTCCACACTTGACCATATTATTTAAACATCAGTTTTACATTTAAAAAAATATCAGGAAGATTAAGATAAATAAATAAAATTTTTCTCCTTGTATTTCAGATTCCTAACAGATCCTTTGAAAAATTTTCTAAAATCTCTCCGTTTTTCAAACACGAAAGCACCTTTGGAAAAACAAACTAAATTCAAATTCTACAGCAAGTTTGTAACAGGCAAATCAAATTCAAGTTCAAACTTATTTCTGGCTATGGAGGAAAAAAAATAATAAAGCAAAGAAGTATCTGAAGTAAATTATCAGGAATGATCTATGTGAAATCTATGCTAAGAAATTAGGAAGAGTTTAAAACAATGGCAGATGACTTCTAATATTGCCAGTGATTTCTGGAATATATTATAAAAGCAAAAAGATTTGCAGAAATCTATCATATTTAAGATATTACCCAACAATTTCATTCACTAGGTTGGCATTAGCATTTGAACAGTGTTTAATGTCTTTTAAATGGTTCGATGTAATGATAGATCTGGAAGACAAAACATTTCTTCCTTACCAGGAAACATGCTGTAAACAACCCTCAATTTATCCTCCCCAAAGAAATGAATGCTTAAAGGATGCTTCTGCCAATGGGAAAAACAACACTAAAATGGTTATTTCGCATCCCAACTTTAACTAAATATTTTTTCCCTTGACAAGCTGCTTCCATTTAAATGAAACCAGGCCGGGTTTGGTCAATAGTATGGATTGCAGAGAACAAAAAGAACCTTAGACCGTGTTAATGCAGGGATCAGAAAGCAGCAACTTCATTTCGAGCCAGGCAATTATTTAGCAAACTAAGATACAGCAAATAAATCCATGTTTTCCGTGGAAAAGCTGGCACGGGAGCTCTCGGACCCAGAATTAAATCTCACTCGCAGAAATCACAGCGAGGGCAGAATTTGCTGAGGGGAGGAGAAAAAAAAACCAAAGGGAGAGAAATGAAATCTCGCGAAACCCCTCAGCTTTGGGCTCAGAAATAAAAGAATAACAGCAATAATGGTGAGAATAATGATTTTAAAAAGGGCAGGGTGCTGTCCTGCTGGAGGAAGGAGCCGTGTCCCAGGCTCATTGTCCCCAATCCCCAGGAGCAGCAGGACGGGGCTGCTCCAGCTGAGGATCCAGCCCGGAATGTTCTGCATTGTCTCTCCGAGGCTTTTCAAACGCTGGGATCTGGGAAAAGTACAAACCTTTCCCTACCAGGAGGAGCAAAAAGCTGCTTGCTTCCACCGAGGATGGGTTGGGTTTTTTTTGTTTTTTTTTCCCCTGTTATGTTTTCTCAGGAAGCAAAGGCACGGCAGGTCCACAGCAAGCGCCTTCCTGGGCTATAAAATTCCCTGTTATCCGCTGCTGCTCCCTTTGCTGTGGGATTTAAGGATGCCTCTTCCTTGAGACCAGGAATATGTCACCGTTTTGTTGGACTACCAGCTCTGACAGCCTCGTCTCTCCCAGTTCGTGCTCACAGTGCTGGGAAAAGGAAAAGGGGGAAAAGCTGAGAGGAAAAAAAAAAATAAAAATCAAGGGGAAAATCCAACTATGACTAAATTCTTCCCTAATTTCTCCCCGTTATTTCTCCTGCTGCAAAAATAAACTTTGTATATAAAAAAAGACCCTTAAATTAAGGTCTCTTGCTCCCACTGCATTTTGAAGTAAGTTATTTGAATCCCTGGCTGATCTATTTTAACAAATATCATCTCCCGCGTCCATCACTCCTCCTGTCTTTTTGATCTCTTTTTTCCTACTTATCATGTTCTTTATTTGAAACAGATTTTTAACAGATAATCTCCGCCGTTATAACAATATCTTGCTCGCATTTTATTCAAATAATTCTTAAAAACAGCTTAAAAAGCCGTTTGGAATAACATCAAGCTCTCCATCAATCAAACAGCAAAAATTCCGCTGGCGGTTGTATAAACATCAGATCAACTCCGACGTCTTCAAGGATTTCAGAGCGAACCATAAAAAACTCCATTAACTTCTGACAAAGAATGCAAATTAATCACAACATGGGGTGAAATGAAATTAAAGGCTCTTTTCTAATCAATGACAAGGCAGGATGAAATATTTGATGCCGGGATGCTCCCGCTTTTTTTTTTTTTTATTATTATTATTTTTTTTTTCTCCTTTTCTTCCCCCCGCGTGGAAAAGGGGGATTCACCCGGGGTGGCTCTTTAGCCCTCCCCATCCCTACAGCGATCTGCTTACAAGTCGCCCCAGCTCCACAAAACACACTAATCATCCGAATCTCAGGTGCATCCAATTTGTTATTCACACTCTCCCGGTGCCAGGGAGAAAAAAAAAAAAAAAA
>VYZR01010259.1:0-12886 GCA_013400675.1 Oxylabes madagascariensis | reverse complement strand
TTTTTTTTTTAAAAAAAAAAAAACAAACAATCAGGTCATTTTCATCTAATTTATTAAGAGAAGGCCGGGATTGTATTTTTCTAAATGTAAAAGTCTCTTAAATACGGTCGTGGTCATCCTGCAGCTGATTAAATCCTCGGCAGCTGAGTGCTGCCTGTTCCTTTGGAATATTTCCCTAATGGATGTGCCGTCCTTTTTATCCTTTTTAACACCCCGCTTTGTATAAAGTTTGACTATAAGCCGAGAATATTTAGTGGGCAATTCTTTTCATTTCTCCTAAATTGCATTATCATTAAACAAGTCATTGCCCCCATCGTGGTTTTTATTCCACGGAATTTCAATCTCTGGGACTCCCTGGAAGGTTTGTTGGGATCTTTGGGGTTCCAACTCAAATTTAATTAAATATTCAAGGTGCCAGGGCCTTGTTGGGGTATCTGGATTTCTTTCCAGTTGTTTGTGGAAAATCAAAATAATGGAAATTAGGGTGAAACTTTTAAAGGGAAAGTGAAAACTTACTTTCCTTGCGTGCCTTCCTTAGATCCCTAAAAACCTGGATGGGTAATGGACCAGCACCCTTGGAAAAGGGGCTTCCTTTCTTTTCTTAATTCTTACGTAGAAAATAAGTTTATTCAAGAGTATTTGTGAGCACATGCACCATTCTTATTAATTATTAGTGTGGTGCAAATAAATCCAGGGTGAATTTGGCCTAAAACACTTCAGTTTGTACCCATGGAAAATCCTACGAGCGTCGCTCCCTCCCGCTTCCAAAGGGACTTTTACATTTTACAAAAGCACAGTCCATGACTACAACAGGAAAACCAACACCAAAACAATGAAATGCACCAAAAATTCAGATATTTAACTCAATTTTTAGGCTGAAGAGCTTCCTGTGCAAAGTTTTTAGAGCGGAAAAGTCGGTTCTGAGCATCACTATTTGTTATTTCCCTGCTCAGATCATTCCCTTTTGCTGTTAGATGCTGATTGTGAAGATTATGTTCTGTATGTTGAGGCAAAAAAAATAAAATTAGAGTTAATAATTATATATTAACTTTAAACACAGACATAAGGGACTTTACTGACACAGCAGTTGCTCACGGGCTTAAGTGCTTTCAAAATAAGACTTAATTGTAAAGATTAAATAATGATTAATAAATCAGCAAAATAAATACTTATAAAAGAAATACTCATAAAAGATGTGGGAAATGAGAAGGGGGAAGTCCTGCCATTAAAATATTCTACTAAAGGCCAGAAAATGAAATAATCATCCTTTAGTTTTACTGGCAGATTGCAGGATGTCCTGAATTTCCACACTGCAGTGATTTCCCCCTATAAATCTTCTTCATTTAAACTGAATTTACACACACCATTTGTCTGTGTCTCAAAAAATAGAGAAAAAAGAAAAGACAAAATACATTTTGTGCAGCTGCAGCTGGAGACAAACATCCATTTGCAGGAAATTTCAGGTGTTCTCACCCACGTGGCCACACTCTCCATTTTCACAGGGAAGCAACTTCGAAATATTTAGGGACAGATTCGGAACCATATCCGTGATTAACTTCATTCCTTGAATAACCCCACTGAAGCGAGGAAGAATTACTCAAGGAATGAGCAGAATCAGGCCCCTACTAGAAAAATAAAGAGATTAAAAAAACCCTATTAATTATCCCCCTAATCAAAGGAGGTTTTTAAGGGTTCTCCTCTGCCCAGCACATGCCTAAAATACATAAATTCACATAAAATCCCTTCTGAAAAGCAGTTGCTTGAAAAGCTTAATAGCCACATTTTAAAGTTTCACCTCCTCGGCTGTTTTGCATTAAAAAATATATACAATTTCATGGACTACTGCCTTGCCAAATATTCTTTTACAAACCCGATCCGCTTTTTAATTAGAACAGCAAAAAAACATCTTTAAACTTCGCAATCGTGGTTTGCTCCCAGTTCAGGGAGACATTTTTGCCTGGAACCACATGGAATGTCCACATTCCAACCTCCTTCCCCACTCTCTGAAACGTCCACGAGGTTTATTTCAAATTGTCCCCTCACCATTTTGGATTTTAGGTCATAAAACACACGAACATCGAGACCCTCAGTGAGCTCCCCATGCATGGAGAGCGCTTCAACACAAGAGTTTCTCTTCCAATCCTCTCCTCCATCAAACACTTTTAAAATCCAGATAAAATATTCCAAACCTATTCTGTTAATGGTGTCAGCAAACATTTTGCAGAGGAAACGAAAGAAAAAGTGAAAAATCAGAATATTTCCACCCAGGCAAAACCTTCCCAAGTCCGTAAAAGTGTCAGGAGAATTTGCTTAAAACAGCTTCTAAAAATGGGAGAGGGAATGAGTCCCAGCCTATTATTCAATAACCATGTTTGTGAGGCATCTGCATAATCTAACCATGCATAAATTAGTATGTGTATTACAACAGTTATTTGCATAATAATAGCAAGTTAATAGATGCTTAAAGAGCACAGACCAACACCACCTTTAAATCAGACATGCCTCCAGGCACTGCGAGCTGTAGAGACCAAGATGCAGAGAACAGTCTTCATAAAACATATGAAAACATAAAAAACCACATTCAAATAATTCATTTTAGTCCCTGGACACTTCACTTTTTTTTCCCCCCTCTCCCCGGAAAGAATAATTGGAGGAACTGCTGAACAGTTTGTTCCTGTGAATTCTAACATCCATCTCGAGATGAGAATTTCAAGTAATCGTCAGAGCCAGTTCTGGATTTGTTTTGTTCAGAGCTTCATGGGGTTTTTAAGCATCAAAAGTCAAATATTCCATGGTGATGCAGAGCTCAGCATCCACCCAACCATTGCTACTAGAGATGGAAAGAGTTTTACCAGCAGCTTAAGGTGGAAACTTAGAAAATACCAGTATTTACATGAAATACTAATATTAGGTCCTCTTAAAAGGGAGAATCTGAAGCTCGCTTAAATACCGAATTCACATTCTATTTTTGAGGAGATTTTAGACCATCGTACCATTATTCAAAATTGGAATTAAAAATTAAATTATAATAAAAGGAGCAGATACACCTTCCTGCTTCAAAAAAAAAAAAATGTTGTGAAGACTGGATTATTTTTTAATCTCCCAACAAAATGAACAAGATTAACATCATCATAATTTTCATTGTCTCCACAGAAAGAAAACACAGAGTTTGGAGAAGAGAAAAAGAGGGGGGCCAAAAAAAAAAAAAAAAAAAAAAAAATCAATAGAGACTTCTAAATGACTCCTTCCAGCTCCCACTTTTCAATTTAACAGGACAGATTTATTTGTATGTGGCTCAAATGTTCACAATTGCTCTCTGCACCTTCATACATAGGAATGAATGTCACAGTGGCAAACAGCAGTAATGAACAATCTTACCTGAGGATATGGAAACCTCCCAAGAGCAAGCTGGGAAAGGAAATAATATTTGTCTAGTTATAGAGATTTGCATGGAGGGCACATTTCCTTCAAGAGAGAAAAGCTCTCAACTCTTATGATTGGACTGTAGAAATTGAGGAAATGGCAAAAAAGGGATTACACAAAGAGCTGTATTTAGAATGGGCTCCTCACAACCGTCACCCCTCAGGATTTCTGGGTTTCTCCAACCTTTTTGTCTCTTTTAGTGTCACCCTTTGGTGCCCAAATTCGGGCACATTTCCTTCAAGAGAGAAAAGTACTCAACTCTCACAATGGTAGGAATTGGGGAAAAGGCAAAAAAAAGGAATTCTAAAACACAAAGAGCTGTATTTAGAACGGGCTCCTCACAACCATCACCGCTCAGGATTTCTGGGTTTCTCCAACCTTTTTGTCTCTCTCAGTGCCACCATTTGATGCCCAAATTCGGGCACATTTCCTTCAAGAGAGAAAAGCTCTCAACTCTTATGATTGGACTGTAGAAATTGAGGAAATGGCAAAAAAGGGATTACACAAAGAGCTGTATTTAGAATGGGCTCCTCACAACCATCACCCCTCGTTTTTCCCGGGATTTCTGGATTTCTCCAGCCCTTTTGTCTCCCTCAGTGACACCATTTGATGCCCAAGCTCCCCAGGAGTGGAAATGAAACCAGTTCAGCCTCAGGAGGGAGGCCAAGGCGATGCCCTTTGCTGATAATTAGCTGTGATGAGCAGGCAGCTCTCAACTCCCAAAGTCCTCCCTTAACTGGCTCAGGGTAAAATCTGGGTTACAGAGCCGAGCTTGGCGTCCCTGTTGGTGACAAACCTGAGTGGGATGAGCAGAGAGCCCACAGCACCCACAGAGAAACCTCATCTTTCCTCCAGATCTGCTTTGCCAGGATATCGATGGCATTTTGCTGCCCCTGCTGTTTTATAAGTCGATTCAGGCATTACAGAGTAGTCCCCAAATCAAGATTTTTATGGATATTGTCTAAAAATACTCTACTGGCCACAACTAATAAACGTTCCAAGAGAAATTCTCTGTACTAGGCAGGTTCTCCCGCTCGGTGGGAAACCCTGGAAGCAATTCCACCAAAATGCAGCTGCGTGGGGTTATTTTGTCTGCTCTTCAGTGAAGGACCGAGGTTTTCAGGGTTAGAATCATGGAATGTTTTGGAAAAGCCCTCTCAGACCATCGAATCCAACCATCCCCAGCACTTCCAAGGCCACCACTGACCATGTCCCCAAGTGCCACATGCGCAGAGCTGTTAAATCCCTGCAGGAGTGTGAGTCCGCCAGCTGTGCCAGGGCTTGACAACCCTTTCCGTGAAGAAATTTTCCCTGATAATCCAAACTTAACTTCCTCTGGCACACCCTGAGCTGACCCAGGGCATTCAGAGCAGCTCTGGTCTGTCTTTCTGGGTGCGCCACACAGGAGCCAAGAGCTGCCCTACACCCCACATAACCTTTGAGAATCCTCCTCTTACCAACCCCAGAGAGGAAGGCCTGGCACAGAGGTTATGGATGCAGTGAAATCATGGATTTCCCAGCTGGATAAACTCATTATATTCCCACTGTCCTGAGCAAGAGCAGCAATGCTGACGGGTCACTGTGCCACCCACGCCAAGGGACAATCCCCGCAGCAGGGCTGGGCAAAAGCGCTCCCAGCACTGCCCTGGCACTGACACCTGAGCCCCTGGAGCTGGGGACACCTGACCTGGCCAGATTTCAGCTCCCAGAGGTGAAATTTCAGCCTGCTGGCGGCACAAAACGCTCCTGAGGACAAGAAGGAGGCACGGCCAGAGCTGCAGTGAGGTGGGGAAGGAGCACCAGGCGTCCCTGAGCCTCAGCAGCTCAGGAAGGAGGCAGAGATGGGGCTCTCCCTGCAATTCCAGCTGCTCTCCAACCTCAGGAGAGCTCAGCCTTTGGCCTGGGAGCCTCAGCAAACCCAGCAAATTTCTGCCACATCCTTGGGGGAGACATCACAAACCCAGAGTGGGGCCCAGAGCATCACTGTGAGAGAGATGAAACAATTTTTTTGGGGGGGCTACTGCTAAATGAAGCTTTCACAATATTGACTTCAAAAGTCTAGTCCAGAGCAGGTCCTGGAGCTCCTCCAAGGGCTGGAATTCCTCTGGAGCCAGGCTGGGAGAGCTGGGAATGTTCACCTGGAGGGAAGGATTGAGGCCTTTGCAGTGCCTAAAGAGGCTCCAGAAGAGCTGCAGAGGGACTGGGGACAAGGGCTGGAGGGACAGGACACAGGGAATGGCTTCAGAGTGGGAAAGGGGAGATTTGGCTGGGATCTTGGGAAGGAATTCCTGCCTGGGAGGGTGGGGGGAGGCTCTGGCACAGGTGCCCAGAGGAGCTGTGGATGCCCCTGGATCCCTGGAATGTCCAAGGCCAGGTTGGACATTGGGGCTTGGAGCAGCCTGGTCCCTGCCCAGATGATCTTGAAGGTCCCTTCCACCCCAAACCATTTTGGCATTCCCTGATCATTCCCATCTCAGGAAAGTCACTCGGGTCACCCTCATGGCAGGCTCTGAAAAATGCCGCTAGAGTTAAACAAAAACCCTACATTTTCTGCTGTGGACCAGGGGCTACCAAAACACATCCTTCACCACCTTCTCCTCTTTTGGGAGCACCACTCTCCTGTCCCAGCCAAATATCTGAGATCCTGAGGAGCTGTGCCCTTGTGACAGCCTGGAAATAAACCCCTAAATGCCCAAGTTTTCCCTAAGTTCTGATTTTTTCACTGAAGAACAGTGAAAAACTCCCGACAGAACAAGCAGATGATGATGGCTCCGTGCACAGAGCATCATTTTGCAGATGTTATTTACAAAAAACAATCACTGCCTCGATGATGACTCCAAACAAAGCATTTCCATTCCCACTGACCACTCCAGGCCTCAGCAGGGCCTCCAAGGCAGCAGAACCATTGGGGAAAGAGCCAGATTTAAGAACAGGGTGAACAAACGAGCACTGAAGGACCCCAAAACCCACCAGCAACAAGTTCTTCGGGGGTTGTGAAAAAGAAACATTTCTCAGTGAAGCTGAGAGCTGCCAGCACAGGCAGGGCCAGCTCCTGTGCCACTTCTGCATCCCCTGCACCACCGCTGGATCCATCTGCTCAGATTTCCTCCCCGCAAGATTGTCAAGGTATTATAAATT
This sequence comes from Oxylabes madagascariensis, assembly GCA_013400675.1. Lineage (NCBI taxonomy): Eukaryota > Metazoa > Chordata > Aves > Passeriformes > Timaliidae > Oxylabes > Oxylabes madagascariensis. Next base: position 6,325 of record VYZR01010259.1, on the reverse strand, counting down.
AAGAAACTTAGCAAAGAGTCTGTAATCTTCCCCGAAATAGCCTGCAGATATGTCACTGTACTAAATGTGTTTCAGATTTAATGAAGCTTTAATGTCCTTTTTAATTTTGCCTGTTTCTGTATCACCAGGGGTCGAGCGAGGCAATCAGCACTCGAGAGGGTGGTTTGGTTTAAAACTAGGAAAAACTCATTTGCTTATGAGTTGCACTGTATTTTCTTAATTAAATTTACTAAGTAAAACGGTTTAAGTTCAGCCAACCAGTGACCTCTGGGTGTAGATTTAGATTTATAAAAAGTGTCACAGTTAAAGTAAGATTTAAAAAAACAGGCCCAAACAACAAACAGATGAGAGATTCACTAAAGGGATTTTCAAATTATCATTCGTCTCCAGGAAGTCACAGGAACATGAGGAACAAACCCGGTGCAGGATGGAAAAATCAAAAATTACCAAATTAACACATTGTCCAAAACTTCTCTGCATTTCAAGGATGAAACTCCAGAACTTGCAACTCTTTTAAGATATTTTAACAAAAATACAATATTTCAATTTGAATTAGGTGGGTTTGGGAACTAATCAGTGTTTTATGTCTGGATACTGAGGAGGGAATGCCTGAAATTCAAGGAGCTGGTTCCCATTTCCCCACGGATCCCTTTCCTAATGGTTGTATTTGATGATCTTGAGCTCTTTTCCAACAAAAGAACTGTAAAAACCTTCATTTTCAAAAGCCCAGTGAATTGCAATGGCAGAATGGTGTGGAAACAGAAATGAGAAGGGGATCACCCACCAAAAATTATGCCAGGAAAACACTTTCTCACTCCATTTCACCTCGGAGCAGTGACATGGAGGAGTTTTTTTGGGGTGTGGGTGTGTGGTTTTTAAAACAATTGCTTTTTCATGCACAGAAGTAGCTCAGGAGAGCAATTAAAGCAGCTCAGGGAGGTTGTGTCCTGAGAAAGAGCCTTCCCCAAGGCTTGGGCAGGGGATGGATGGATGAGATGCACCAGTAGATTTCAAACCAGTACTCGATAAAATGAGAAATAATCCCAGATTATGAAATAACAGAGGTACAGGCTGCATGAATATACTGATTTTCACCAAACTATCAAAAAATTTTGATTTTAGAAAATCAAAATTTCAAATTATGAAGCGTTGACTCAGGAAGAACCTCTGGACTGAGCACCATAAGTAGGGCTGGTAAGCAACTAAAACCTGTTCTCAAACACACTTAAATCAACCCAAAACGAAATCACCTGTTGAAATAATATAATTTGCCATTTTAGAACTGAAAACAGAAATCCAGAAATCATCCCCTTACAAATCACTGTCTCCAGCTCACTTCTTCCTTGCCTGCTGCATATTGTGAATAAAATTACAGCAGCAGCTCTGTCTGGATCCTGTTTGGAAAGCGGCTGAGGGAAGGAAGTTCAAAACATATTTTTAGGACACTCAGGCAATAAAGTTTCCCACTTAGATTATTGTCGATGTTGTGCAAGTTGTTTTTTAATTTACAGTTACACTGGAGAGCACGGGATGCTTTTATTCTTAATTTAGGCACATTCCATGTTTCTCAGCATAACTGCAAATTGAAAATAAGCGCTCGCAATATCGCCAGTGATGGAGCTGAAGGAGGACTTTATAGTCTGAAATGTTCTAAAATTTGTTCTTAATTACCTCGTGCACATTTTACACAATTAAATTTCCATCCCAGGATTTTGCATTTAGATTGTGCACTGCAGTTAAACCCTCATTTTCTGGAGAAGCAGCCGCCACTCTCTGCCACGCTCAAACTTTCAAAAGCAGACTTAACTACTGGATAACACAAAATTCCCCAGGTGAAATTTCATTCCAACACCAATTTATACATTCCTAGATAGATGGGCTTCAAATCACCTGAAACTCTGCAGGGTATGGACCTTAATAAATATTAAATACCTCAAAAACTACTCCAAGATTTTTCTTCTCCTCCTAATATCAATTTCGCTGTCCTCTTATTGCAGAGGGTTGGTTTTTTTTTTTTTTTAAAAATAAAAAATCCAAAAGGATATAACAGCAATTTAGCAGAGTTAAAGTGCTTCTGAGGTTAAACTGACAACAAAGAGGAACAGAAACACAAAGCATCTTGAAGTAGGGTTTCAATTAAATGTGCAGGATTTAGTAATGCAGGGCCCCGACAAAAAAAAAAAAAAAAAAGGAAAAAAAAAAAAAAAGAGTTACAAATTAATTTAATCTTCTGCCTATAGTTTGCAGCTGCACTCCAAAGTGTCTGGGGCTTAAGAACAAAGCCTTGCAAGGCCTGGGAGTGAGGAAAGCTTCAATTTTTAATGTATAAGGCCATTAGCTGATAACTTGTGGAATCTGCGACCCCTGTGGAGGGGCAGGAGCGGCAACGGAGACGGATGAAGTGACAGATTTGTTGTTGGTGGCCAGGGCTGGGAGGGGGGAAGGTTATTACCACCACCAGAAAAATGCCCTAATAACCTTTGGGACATTCCTTGGCTTGAGCAGATGAGTTCCAGCTCCGTCTCGGCGTAAAAAAAAAAAAAAAAAAAAAAAAAAAATAAAAAAAAAATTAAAAATCAAAGCTTAATTCGCCTTAATTAAAGATAATTAGTTTCACTTTGACTTCTTTTAAATATGAACTATAGCAAAATGCACTGCCAGCTCAAGGCTGCAGACAATCAGGGTTAAATTGCACATTTCTGCCCGGCCACAAATCCTGGATATTACCGGGCTTTTTACTGCTGCATCTTCAAAGGTGACGCCGGGGACGGCAGCGCCTTTTCCGAGGGGACAAAGGTGGGCCAGGGAAATTGTCAGGAGCAAAATCTCCACAAATGCTCCATGAGGGTTAATTTGATTCCTTGTTCGAGCAGAGAGGCTTCCTGCTCGGTTGTTTGCTGGGTTTAAATCCAGAACGAAAAGGGAGAAACGGGTTAAACGTGGCTGTGCTGGTGGAAATGCAGCTCAGCTTGTGCTCCTCTCCATCTCTGCTGGAGTGAGAGTTCATCAGCCAGCACAGACAATTAAATCATGGCAAAAGGCAGCGAAACTTCCGAATTTTTTGACTCTTTAAGAAAGTAGAAACAACTACATAGAGTAAGAATTGGAAACAGTACATGGAGTGATGGAATCTTGGAATGGTTTGGTGGGAAGGGACCTTCTGAAGATCCTCTAAATCCATCCCACCATGGGCAGGGATACCTTCCACTATCCCAGGCTTCTCCAGGCCCTGTCCAACCTGACCTGGGACATTCCAGGGATGCAGGAGCAGCCACAGCTTCTGTGCCAGGGCCTGCCCACCCTCACGTATACATGAAAATATAAATAATATATACATTAAATAACCTTAAATATAAAACACACGTGCCAAACACCCACAGCTGATGCCATCCCTTAATTGTCCCCTCACCCTTCAGCCTGGGTGGAGAACTGGATTATTTATTTCCCTGCCCACAGCGGCCTAGGAGCAATTGCTGAGCGACGATGATCCATCGAGGTCTCAACCCGTGCAAACTGTACCTAAACTTCCACTTTATTGCAGCTTAGTTCACAATCTTCACCTAATATAGGGTTACATCCCAGTGCAGCAGGCGGATAAATCATCCTGGAATATTACTCTGGCTAAGTTTAGCTGGGAGTGGAGCATATGTGCTTCCGAGTCACTGAAGCACAGGCCCATAAAATACACTAATTACTGGAAGTTCTGGTCACTGAGTGATTGATAGCGCTCTGCCAGGCAACTTCCACGGCTCCAGCTCGTGTGAGGGGCCTCCCCCAGCACACAGCAATTATTAATTCATGACCCAACCCTCAGGCACTGCTCCCTCCACTCCCAATCCCACCAGCACCAGGCTGGACATTGTCTGTCCCCACCCCGGTGCGTGATGGAGGTGGGAGAGGAATCAGGGGGAACCGCTTGGAGAAATCACCCAAAACAGCTCCAGGGAAAGAAATAATCAAAATATAGGCCAGCTTTTTTTTTTTCCTTCCCCCCAAGAAGGGGTTTGTGGAGTGCATCATTCTGCATGGAATGGCTGAGACTCCATGAATATTCCTCAAGAAGAAGGACTCGGGCTGCTGAGCGGGCCGGGCACGTGACAGCTCCTGGTGCCTGGCTGAGCACAAGGAGCTGTCACCAACATCACAGCACCACGGTCCCAAAAACCTGACAGCAACAAGGTGAGGCTCACTGCAATAACACCAACAACAAAAAGCAGTTTTTATGTCCTTGCTTTCCTTAATCCTGAAGGGAAAGTGTTACTTTCCCCCCACTGGTACAACTTGAGGCTGTTTCTTCCAGACCGCTACAAAAATTTGACTGTACCACCAAGATTTGGGGTTCAGATCCTTCCCTCACCACCTCCCACCACAGAATCCTTTAGGCTGGAGAAGAAGACCTTGAGGAGCATCAAGTCCAACTATTACCACCACCAAACCCCGTCCCTAAGCACCACAACTGCACCCCTGGCTTAGAAAAGGGGTGACCTGATCAAAGAGCACCCCCAGATCAGTGAAATCCTGCGGAACCTCCCTCAGATCAGCTCACAATCCTGACCCTGAACCATTCCAAGCTGATGAGATGTAACTGATCCCACCTTTTAGACTCCTCAGGAGGAGATTTGAAACCTCCTCTCCTCGACACCAAAGACTGAAGTGCTTTTAGCAGACCTGCTTTCCTTGGAGCATCCTCTTCAAGCCCCTTCCTTCTCCTCTCTGTGGGCTGAGTGAGCTCTTCTTCAGCTCCCTCTGTGCTCCCAGCCCGAGTGGGATGAAGAGTCTGAGCTCCAGCACTCTGACAGTGCTCAGATGTGCTTGAGGTAATGAGGGAAGGCACATTTCTTGGGTAATTCCTGATTTTCCTATGTCTGGAAATGCACACAACCAGCTGAAAATGCACGATGACTTCTTAAGAGATTGCTAAGAACCCTTGAAAGCTCTTGAAAAGACACAGCTGCTGAGGACTCTGGTCACCAAACATTTCAAATTCTCTGTCTGGGAGTTTTAAGAACTAATATTAAGTTAAGATTATAACTGACTGCACAAACTCCTTTTCTCTGGGGGAGACAACAGGAATAACCTCTGTAAGGAAATCTAATTTTCCAAGGAGACCCGGAACACAGAGAACAGTGGAAAGTAGAGACCAGGATGCGATACAGAGGGAGGAGCAAAAAGCCAAGCACATGAGCTTCTACTTCCAAAATCAACTTGGTTTTCGGCATCAGCAAATTGCTTTCACTTCCTGAATTTACCAACTCTATCTGGAGATAAAATGAGAAATATCACAGAATCCCAAGAGAGTTGGCTTGGGAAGGACTTTAAAGTTCATTTCCCATGGGCAGGGAACCTTCCACTACCCCAGGCTGCTCCAAACCCATCCAACCCAACCTTGGTGCTGCCATTAAACCCCAGCCTGGATGGATTTTATCCTCCCTTGGATGCTTTAAAGTTCACTTGTGGATAAGAGCTAGGGGAAGGCAGGATCAGAGTGATATTGGAGAAGAACAAGAAATATTGGGCAATTTAATTTCTCCTCCCGTGCAGGACATGGCTCTTGGAGAGAGGGAATGGGTTCCAGAGCTCACTCAGCCCCAGCCCAGCCTGGCTGTGTTTTATGACTGAGTTATAAACCCTTGAAAAACAGCTTTTAGAAATGAAAATGCTGACACAGTGTTCAGTGTAGTGACAGCAATGGCATGGGTTTAAATTGAACTTGCTTTGTCAAGCCAAGAGCACTTAAATAAAACATGGGGAAAACCTCATGGAAACACACAAACTATTTGTGATGGAACACTTTCAAACAGTTTTTCTGGATTATGGATTAAATTCCATTCCCTTCACAAAAAAATCCAGAAGGAAGAAAGGCAAACTCAAAAAAATAAGTAACAAAAAATATGATAATAATGATGATAGTAATAATATGGTATTAATGATTATGATATAGCTGTGTATCTATTTTTATTATATTTTAATTTAATTTATTAAGCTGCATACCTAATTTTATTATATTTTAATTTAAATTTAATTTTTTTTTTTTTACTTCTGAAGGGATGACTGAGCACCCTCAGACCCCTCTTGCCTCAAAGGGAACACGAACACTCCCCATTTCTCAAAGCTTGGGCAGCACTCCCATCCCAGACCTTCCCCTCTCTCCTACCAACTTTTTTTTGGGGCAGTTTCCTCAACCTCCCAAATAACACTCTCACTTCTCATCACACCCAGCTCTGCAGCACAGGAATTCCAGACGTTTTAAGGGCTCAGAAGAGCATTAAAGAAAACGAGAAGATTTCCTGACAATTTTACACCCTCACACAGCAGCACAGCCCTC
>VYZR01010258.1:24568-69674 GCA_013400675.1 Oxylabes madagascariensis | reverse complement strand
TGTACCTTCTGGACGCCCATCAAAGTAGAATTTGTCCCAATTAATCAAACCCAAGTGTTCTTTGCTGCCACGCTTGTCTGCACGGAGAAGATCCCAAACGTTCATCCCGGATGCTGTGCGCGGCTCTAACCTTTCGCTGGAGTCTGCTGGGAGCTGCTGCTCATTTATATACAAAGCACAGCAGGTAAAAGGGCAACTAAACATAATTTACCTGGAAGTGAGGTTAAAAGTGGTTTACCAGCCTGATGGTGTTTGGCTTGAGAAACAAGACGTTAATTAACACCTGCCCATTGATTAATATTGACCAGAGGTTTTTGCCTTGTGCAAGCTTTAAGCAGGTGATGCTTAAATTTATTTTTACTGTACCAAGAATATTTCAGCTGAACTTTGACCTAACATGAGCTTCCTTCTGGCCTGACATCCTAACACAGAGAAGACTTGCACCTCCACTGATGATTGCAAGCACTGCTGCTCCGGGAGGTATTCCTGCCCTCAGCGGGAGAGTGCCCCAGGACACCCTGATCCAGTGCCACTGACATTAATGAGCCTTGTCACTGCTTCCAAACTCTTAGGGCCAAATCCTGCTGCCAGCAAGGCTGGGACTTTATGACATGCTCTCCTTGCCTTGGGACCCATGACCAATTTCACTGCAGGCATGTTAGAAAAACCCAGCATAAAGGCACAAATCCTGTGTTTCTTTGGTAGACGTCATATTTATTTAGCAGTGGCATCCTCCTGATGCCATTGCAGCAATTGCAATGCACTGTGGGGTATTAGCATGATCTCAGCACCCCAAGTGCCCTGCTGATCCCACAGACAGAAGCTGGGCTATATTCACTTGCCCCATGCCTTGTGATTGCCCCTGGATGCCTGTGACATGATTAAAATATCCTTATTGCCAGGGTGGTCCTCTTGGCACAGGAATATGGTCAGCTCTGAAAGTGCTGGGTTTATCGCTTCTCACCCATCCGTGGCACATTTGATTTGCCAATATGAGATACAAACAAAATTAAAGCCAGCTATTCACCCATCTGAGGCAGAAGGGAGCCTGAATTCCTGCAGTCAACAGACACTGAAAGAGGGGAAAGTGGCTTTCCCGTGAATCTTTCCCCAAAAAAGGCAGCATGAGGCCCAAAACTCACCCAGAGGTGGAACCTCCCAGGTTCCAGGAGACATCATTTAATGGAGGGAGGTGATTCTGGAGTCATGGTGGGAGTACAAGCACCTAAGCCTGATCTTCCTCCACAAACTGTCTTTTGGGCTGGCCAAAGCCCGTTTTTGTTTTGCAAAAAGCAGAGCAGGTGGGAAGAGCCTTCAGGAAGCAAAGACAAAGCCTTGAAGTTGTATCTACCCTGGCAAGTCTTGGAATACAGCCCTCCCTTTGTACTGTTTTGTTTTGGGTTTTGTTTTGGTTTTGTTTGTTTGTTTGTTTGGGGGTTTTTTGTGGCTCTTCAACTGGTGTTTATTAAAAAGAGACCACTTTTGAAACTTGAAAGATCTTTTTCCGAATCGCCATAATTTCTCTCATCCTCCAAAAATTTGAGTTTTCACTTGACTTGAATTTTCCGTAAAGACCCTCTGCAACTTTGAAAAGTTTTAATAAAAACCTTTGAGGCATCTTACTATCCTCACATAGAGGGGAGAATAATCCTTTGCTTGTTGGGTGGGTGGAAAATGTTAATAATAATGGCAGCTCCAGGAAAAATTAATTTTTGGGCGATTAGGTGGTGGGGGTTTTTTTTGTCCCGGCAATTCAAAAAATTTGTACATAGGGGTTTATACTTTCAACTACAGAAATATTAAAGTGTTTGTTTAAATTTAAGCTATTAAAAGATTTCAATGCTCTCAAGAATCAATCTGATAATTTTCTGTTCTCACATCTCCTTTCAAAATGGGATGACTTTGCACTCTGGAGTCATGCTGTTCACTTCAAGATTGACCTGACTGTTACAGGACAGGTGAAACAATCCCAACTGCAGTGGGATTTTAATCAAACCAAGCATTCTGAAAACAACAAAAAATACACCAATCACTTTTTTTCTGATGCAAAACCAGTGCAGCACACCCTGATCCCACCAGTGAGACTGCTGGTGGAGCCACTGCTGATGGGCACCATTTTGCAAGTTTGGTTTTGTTTGTTTCATTGGATTGTTGGGTTGGTCTTAAGGATAGATCAAAATGACACATCTTGCCCATCACAGATCAATAACCCAGCCTATTCTTGGCCTGTGTCCTGTCCTCCTACCTGCTAACCACTGAACTAGAACTGAAATCAGTCCTGGCCTAAGAAATATGCAGTAGACAGAGATCTCACTCCGGGCCATGTTGCAGAAGCACATTTTGTTCTCTATGCTCCAGAGCTCCCAAGAAAGCATCCTAAAAACCATTGTTCAAAATGTACTGCAGCTTAGCCTTAAATGCTGAACACAAATGAGGCAACCTCAGTCTTCAGGAGCTGCTTCATGGCTCAGGCTGTTTCAGCACTCCCATTTTCTGCCAAGGACTTGGGTTTTGCTCATATTTTATGACTGTCCAACAGGGACAGCTGGTCTAGTGATCAGTTGAGAGATGAGGAGTATTCCTAATATATAAACGTAAATAGAAGGATGAAAATTATTTAGATCTGTGGTTTAATGGGAAAAAGCTATTTCCTTGCAATTGAAGCCTGATCTCTCCAAAACAAAGGGAAGACTGAATTTGCTTCATCCCTTTACAGGCAGATCAGTGCACCAGGCTGCAGCCACTACTTAAGTGACAGATTTTGGAAGCTCTGTGAGTGATGAGTCATGTCCCTGTAGGAGTCTCCCTCAGACCCAGTGTGGGCATAGGACAGCCAGCCTGTCCTCTGGGTGGATGTACAGTCATACTCAACATATGAATAAATTGTAGCTCTCCAAGGCTCAGAACTCAGCCAAATCAGTCCCAGTTTTCACGGGAGCACCCAGATACACTCATCAAGGAGACCCATTCCTCTACCAGGATTCGTTTGCCTGCCCCAAGCTGCTTTGACTGTGCAGATGCTAAAAATAAAGTTGCAATGACTGTTTGCTAGAGGAAATAAAGAGTTTTGCACTCTCATATTGCTGAGTGAGCAGGCCAGGTTAGCTCACCTTCCCCGCCACCCATATAAGAAAAAATACATGAAAAACAGTAGATCTGCAACCCTTTTTGTCTAGACAGAGTCCAAGGTTTGGAATCAATGATCTGGCAGGCAAATACAGAAATCCTCTTTAATCACCAAGAGACCAGGATACCTCTTTAATTATCTGTGCTGATCACCCCAGCAGCCTGGCCTTGTCTCAGGCTCACCCAGGGCTGTGGGGGGCAAACGTCCTGCTGGACCCCAGTCCCACATGCCCTTGGAGGTTGCCTGCCAAGACTGAGCAGCTGCAGCCCCTGCCAAAAAACCTACTTTTCTGACACTTATTTTTTATTAACTTCTACAAGCTGCCAAGAAAGAGATTTTCTTACAGAGAGAGTTGACTGAAGCAGCAGGAGGACATGAAAAATGTCCGTTCTCCCCCCACTTTCTCATCCATCGGTAAATTAATGAGAAGCATTTGCAAAGGACACAGGCACTGCAGCCCACGCTGCACACCGGGTTTCCCCCTCCCACGTAACTTCACAGGTAAACAGCATCACCAAGGTCTGGCTTTGTGACAAAAGGCACCCACCATGGCCAGAGCCAAGACTTTAAGAACCACTCTTCAATTAAATTAAAAACATTTCTTGCAATAGTGCAACTCAGAGTCTAGGCTTAAGGGAGGATTTTTGAATGCCAAATAATCCATTAATTAAAAGTTTAAAAACCCACCCTCAGTTACCTGCTATTCTGAGGTGAGAAACTTACACCCAACCTCTGCCGAGTGCAGCTATATTGACTACAAACAGGATTACTCACAGGAGCTTTTCATTTGTAAGTTTTCTGTGGAGCTTGAAGGTCACACATTAACAAGGGCTACAACCTCCTTCAAAAAACAGCAAGGGAGAATGCATTACCTCTGCTGCTGTGGCTTTATGCAAGGAAACAATAAATGCCTTTCTTAAATGGCATAAATTGAGCTGCGCTGATGTTTCACAAAGGCGCAAATTGATTACCTTATGTAAATATCAGGTTGTTTGCTCCTGGATGAGATCTGAGCTGCTCCACCATGACGGACAAGATTAACTCAACATCTCTGAAGCGGGCAGGGCCAGCTCAGGGAGGCCAGCACAGCTGGTTGGGCTGGTTAAAGCATGTCTGCAGGGACAAATCACTCTATTCCACATGTGCAGTACTTTGCCACTCATGACCCAATGATCTGAGTCTCCAGAAGTTGAGATTTGACATGACCAAGCCAGAAGGACCTTTGGCCTCTTCAGTGATCCTTCTCGAGACCCTGGAGTTTGAAGAAGCCACTGTGTGCCTGCTGTGCCCGGGCAAATGAAGGCAAATGGGCAGCCACAAATCCCTACCCACATCAGATCCCCCAAACCATGCTTGGGGTCTGCAGGCAGCCTCACAGGTGTGACACAGATGTCACCTGTCTACCTTGTTTCTTCTGGCAGCAACTCCAAGCCCCTCACAGGTGTGGTAGTGCTACAAAGACAAGGTGAGGTTGTTTCCCATCTCTCTTCACAGCCCTGGGCAGCACCAGTGATGTGCAGCACATGCCTGAGGACTCCCTGTTCCCATCAGGGACATAGTGGAGCTTGTTGAGGAGCAAGATGAACTCACCTCGGTCTTGCCTCTGGTCTCTGCAGTAATTAGCTGTACCCCAGAGGGCCCCTGGGCCAAAAATCATACATCTGAAGAGTTCCTTTTATTTTGAATTAATTTTCAGACATTTTAATTGTCTCCTTCAGCACCCTTCAATGACATCTGTCTTTTTAAAAAGTCTTAATTAAAAGCCAGGCTTTCAGAACTTTGAAGGATAGCAGTGGAAATGTCACGGGGCAGATGCACGGGCTCTTACCCCACGAGACACCAAGGGGGTTGATGATTTAAGAAAAGGAGTTGGTCTCTGTCTGGTCCATAAAATATCTGCTTGGGACCAGAGAAGCCACCTGAGAGCAGCTCCACGAGGCTCATTGGTAAGCACCAACACACACCAAGTCAGGATCTTCTTTTCCAAAATAAGCACCCATGACATGTATTGCTCCCTGACCACAAATCCTCCCCTACTAGGGTGAGAGCCACCCTCCACATGGCACCAGCAGGTTTTATGAGCCTGGACTGGTGACTAGGGCCATCTGCAATCCAGTTTTACCTACCTTAAGCTCTTGACCCTGTGGTATGTGCAGCAGCCACCCAGATTGTGTCTCCTGGCTTGCATCAAAAAGGATGCAGAGTAAATTTTTCTTAGGACCAGGTGGAACTTACACACCTTCTATGATTTTTTTTTCTCACTGCTTCTGACATTTTGGTGTGTCAGCTTTGTTCTGCACTATTACAACTCCTCCTCTCAACTGTGGGAAAGAAAGGCTGGGTGGGTGGAAAGCCTTCTTGAAAGATCACAGACGAAACAGAAAGGTGATGGGGGCAGCAGCACAGCCAGGTTCTGTTCTTAGATGTTGGGTTGCTTGTCTGGACAGTACCAAAGAGAAGTCCAAAAATGGTTTTGGGATGAGGACATATAGCCCATGGCAGTGCCATATGTGCATTGAAGATCTCAGATATGTGACCTGACATAGGCAGGAGCCATCCTCCTGGACTCAGCCTCCAGGAAAACACCTCACATTAGGAGAAAATTTAGTACCAGCTGTCTAAGCCAAACCTTGTTAGTAATAGGAAGGCTGCTGACTTCCTGGGAGCTCCCCAAACTCGGCATCTGTGTGGTCCCGCAGAGCAGGCTGCAAGGGCAGGTCAGCTTTGCTTCTTAGCATCTTCATCAGTACCACATAATGACACAGATTCTGAATACTAAATAAATCATGTCTTTCATAAGCATTTATTGCTCATTAGTTTGGACACCGAGCTAATGAATGACTCATTTGTCTTCTAAATCCCTAATGACCATTAATTAAAGAATTAACCCAGCTTGCTGAGAAATGGAAGAAATCAACTGACAATTATTTACAGATATATACAAAAATTCACGGCTATTTTTAAGAATCCGGGATGCTTTGTCAGGGATTTGCAATCACTCACCAAAGTGCTGTTCTTTAATTTTCAGTTGGAAAGCTTCAGAGCCTTTCTCCTGGCAATTGCTAAGTGGCTGAATGATTGCTCCCCATTGACAAACGAGGGGCTGGCAGGTCGCAGGTGGTTATGTGCATTCTTATAAAGCAGCACAGCGCCAGTCAGTGCTGCTTAGCTGTGTGTGTCACCTTTTCATAACAACTAAGAAAAATACCTCCAAAGGTTTCAAGTGCTTTGCTTATTAAGCATTTGACTGATTGCTCCAGACTGGCAAGTGGCACGGTGCAAGGTACCAGGTGTTGCTGCTTTCTGGTGGGCTAGAGCTGCCCACCTTCCTTTTGGACTGGCAGATCAGTGAGGGGCACAGTCAGAAGATGAAGATTTTGGTGACTTATGTATTTTTAAGTACACATTATGCAATCTGTTCTTGTCGACCCAAGACCTCTCCTGTTACAGAGCAGCTCCTTCTATTCACTCTGAAAACAACAGAAAACACTTGGCTGACCACTTGAGACACAAAAGTTTCCATGAAGGCAGACAGGGGGCTTGGTGTAATTGGGTATCAGGTGAGGAAGCACTAGGAAGCTTTTTTTTGTGTTTCCTTTGAATCTGCTGCTCACCAGTGAATACTTGTGTTCAAAAACACGGTGAATAATCCCCTGGTCACTCCATCCATCATCTTCAAGATATCACAGCTTCTAGCTCATCTCCTTCAGAGTCATTTCTTTTCCAAGAGGAAAAGTCCCAGTCTGTTTAGTGTTTGTCTTATGGAAACTCTTGCATGCCCTTGGTCATCCCTTACCCTTCTCTGTATCTCTCGTGATGGATGAATGGCACTGTTGGCTTCACTGGAATCAGTAGAAGCATGAAGTTGAGATTGCAGTTAAAAGTTTATTGGTTTTCCCGTGTGGGTTTTAATTTTTTCAAGCCACACGTACTCTCGTAATTTCAGTGACGCTGGGCTGGATTAGAAAAAGTGCTGGTTGGATCACTACAGGCTACAAAAACACTGCCTTTGCATGGGCTCAGTTATCTGGATCACTCGGTAGCTTGCAAGACCTCAGTATCAGATGATGCAATAGCCAATACAGGCCTTTGAACTTCACAATACTCATTTAATTTATACCCTATAATTCACATATTTAAGTGTTGGCTGTTGATGGGTGGAAATGAGACTTCATATTGCCAAAACAAAGCATTCCAAAATCAGGTTAGATGCCATCCTGCCTCCAGAAAACACGTACAGGGGAAATGTTCTTCTGGGAGAGAGATTTTTAATCTGTGATTTCTGAACCCGCGCGGTCTGCTGAGCTCACGTTTCCAGGATTTTTGGATTAGCTCTCTTTGCCAGTGTCTGAACACCTCCTGGTGACTCAACCTATGATGAAGGTTTTGCTGCAGAATCCTCTCTGCAGCCACTCCCCCAGTGTCTGTCTCTGCCTTGCCCATGGTCTCCTTTGGCAGACGTGGGCAGACATCACGGCTGTGGGCACTTTGTGGTGCCTGAGGTGGCACTGCCACCATAAAATTTCTAGAAAAACACCCCAAAAAATGCAAATGAAACCAAATTTGTAACCTCCCCTGTGGAATGGAGACAGGAAAGAATTGCTCTCCCATGCTAAGTCGTGCTGGAAAAGAAGAAACCTTATTTACATCTTTGACATTTTATAGAATTCCAAAGGGATCAGTGGATTGGAGGGTGGAGTTGCCACCCCTCCAACACACTTGTCAGGTCAACGGTCTGTCAACTCTCTCCTCCTCCATGAAAATATGAAAACAAACCATTTGTTGATACTTAAAGTGTAGGAAAAGTCTTGGTTCATAAAGAAAACATTTTTTTCAGAAAGGTTGCACAGGCAACACTCCCCTGTTTCAACCACTGCTGGATGGGGCAGTGCTTAGGATCTCAGTATGTTTGATGGACTGGAAAAAACATTTCCCAACTAGTCCTGCCTAATTATAGCCTCATTAACTAATAAACTAATAGACTAATAGGGAGAATAGACCATACTGAGCCATTGGCAAAACCAGGCTGCCACAAAGGAAAAACTGAGAAGGGCCTTAGATTTCATGACCTGTGGCACTTCCAGGATGGAACAGCTATGGCAGGTCTCATGAATGACCCATCCAGACGTCAGGAGCGTGCATACACAAATATGCCTGAGCGAGTATTTCTCATTTTCCACAGGTGATAATAGGCAGTAGGTGACGCCACCCCCAAGGCTCAGCGAGCACACCAGCCCTGCAAGGGCACACTCTGGTCCTGCAGCAGGTCGCCTTGGTGCCAGCTCCAGCAGCTTTGAACTGACAGTGGGACAAAACAATCACCATGAAGCTGGACAAAAAAGGAAAACCCTTGAGATCTGGTGTTTCAGAATGACATAATGGACTAGCAAATACCTTGGACTTTGAGTCTGCAAGTCCTGGGTGAGAGGGGAAAAATGGAAGTGGAAATCACCGGCTGAGGTGAATACAACATACATACACACATGATTAAAAGCAGGCTGGGCTCACCCTGGACCCAAACAACTCCATGCTTCAGTGGTCACTGCACCTAGAAGCCCTCTCATTTATTTTTTGGTTTGTTGTTTTTTTTTGGTTTTTTTTTAAATAAACTGGTTTATAAACAGAAGGAAAGGCCTGGTGCATGGACAAATTTTTAATTGATTAATTGATTAATTGACTAAATTAATTGCCTTTCATTATTTTGTTTTCCTCCTGGCCATCTCCCATCCTGCCAGGCGCACACCAGTGCAACCCAAATTGCTGGCAGAAGCAAGATGAGAGCAAACCCAAGCGTTGAAGGTGGGTGTTTGGCAGCAGAGCTGGGCGCCTGCTCCATGTTCATCACTGCTGGAAGGACAGCAAGGAGCCAGAAAGTTTCATCATGTCCGAAAGAAAAGAGCAGAGTGATGAAAGACTGCTCAAATGGTGCTGCGGGGTGCCGAGGGTAATAAATCAACCAGAAAGAGAGTCAAAACAAACAGCAACAAAAACCTATTTTTGTGCTGAATTTTGAGCTTGCTTTGCTTAAGTTTGGAAGGATTTAATGAGGGCAAGTCTTTGCTTTTATATAAAACATTTGCAGTAAAATTCCAGTTTCTCTCCAGGCTCTTTTGTTTAAATCAGAATGATTTCATTTTTTTTAAATCAAGAATGATCCTTCCACAAAGGATTTTGTAAATGATACATCCATAGAAATAATATTTTAAATAGGATTACTTTTTGCCCAAATTGCTTTTTAAAGTAAAAACTCATGTTTATTTAACTGTGCAATTTGAAAAAACATTGACCAAAATCCTTTTAGCAGAAACCTCAGCCACAGTGTAATGAGGGGGATTTTTGTTCTTGATTACAATGAGGACCAAGATTAATCACAACATGATTTTGAGAAACAGCTGGATTTTTGGCTAGAGGGGAGGGAGTTTAAAAATAAAGTTGGCATAAAGATGAAAAAAAGACTTAGACATTATGTTTAACTAATTAGCTAATTATCCTGTCCTAGCAGTCTGCACAAAATGAAAATACTCTTAAAGGAGCATCAAATTCCTGCAAATTTCCAAAACATGTTTTGGAAACTGTTTTGCCCTCTGATTCCTTCCCTGAATTCCTCTTCTTCCCTCAGCCCAGCCAGTGGTGGATTAAATCCCCTCTGTTCACTCTTGGGGGTGAGGTGCAGGTATGGACCTGCCCTGGTGGAGCTTCCCAAGCCTGAGAGTAAACCTGGCAGCTGTCAGGAGGGACATCCTGGTGCTCAGCGTCTCCTCTCCTGCACTCGCACACCCCAAATTGCGCAAATAAGGACTATTCTACCCCCCTTTCACCTGCTGGGAAACACGCAGACCAACCCTTTGCTCTTGGGGCAGAGCAGGGCTATTTACATTTGGAATCAAAGCTGTAGTTTGGTGTGTTAGTTTTAGCTCAGAAATGAGGAGCCTCCCATGCCAGACTCACAGCAAGCACTGACTAAAAAGAGATTTCCAGCCCAAGACCAGAGACAGCTACAGACAACAAGAGTGAGAGCAAGGGCTGAGGCACCCACCACTCAGTGATGGCAGTGTGAGGTCAATGGTTGGACTTGGTGATTTAGAGGTCTTTTCCAATGTCAATGATCCAATGATTCCATGACCTTGGGTCACCATCAAGTGATTATTTTGGAGTGGGACCATCTGAAGAAGGAGCCGCTGAAGAACATGAAGGAACAGGGAGATTTACAGAGGGCAAGAGATGGCCACTGACAACTGAAAAAGGAAACTCCATGGTGGCTCATCAAGCTGCATTTGTCTGGCAAGGAGGAGAGGTGGGTTCAGGGGGAGCTGGAGGAAAGATGTAACACTGGAGGGTGATGGAGAGGTGGTTGCTTGTAGCTGCTGTACAGAAATAGCATGTAGGGCATAGGCATAGCCTGGATGCAAAGGGCTTGAGCTGGCAACCAGACATCCACTAGGATATGTCAAAAAGGCAGGCTCTGACTGTGATTTGGGAGAGCAACACTGGGCCGTGAGCCACCAACATTCTCTGAACTGGAGTTTGCAGATGAGCAAACCTGAAGAGAAGTAGACGGAGAAGAGAAAGGGTACAAGGGTAAAGCTGTGTGGAGCTCTGACATAAATAGGGAATGGCAGCAAGGATGGCCCAGAAGGGATGGCACCACCCCTTTACCACTGGTCCTTGGGAGCACTGTCCTTCCCCAAGAGTTGTGAGGAGCAGGTGGATCTGCCCTGCCAGCAGGGCTCAGGAGGGAGAGGAGACAGGGTTCTAGAACACTGGCCATTCAGGCCTCTACAAGGCTCAGAGGAGCTCTGCTGAACTGCTTGGACCTTACCTCACCTGGTGCAGTATTTCAGAGGAAGGGAAAGAATCTCAGGGAAAGTTATAAAAAGATTAAATCTTAGAGTTAGCCCAATAAACTTGGACACACTACTACAGCTGAGGCAATCATGATCCCTTCAGAGATGTGCTACCACCTCCTGGGATTTTACACATCCAGAGCATCATTTTAAGCCCAGTTGTTTCTTCAACAGTGGTGCTCAGGGGCTTTGCTCCACTGCACTCTTTAGAACAGGCAGCCAGTCCCATATTAGCTTGGACATGAGTCTGGTGAAACCAAACCGTTCCCCCTCCAAAGCCCTCTGACCCTCAGCAACCTCCCAGCAAAAGCAAAACGGCAAACAGCACCCTGAGAGCAGCAATTAAATCTGTTCCATTTGATTTGCTTTGATATTGCTGACAGCTGTAATGCTGTGGTGCCCCAGCAGCAGGGCACGCTGCTCAGTGCTGGGCTCCAGGACATGAACCAAGCTGCCAGAGACCTGGGATCCCCTGAGACAGGAGGATCAAGAAGGGATGAGGAGGTGAAGCATGGACCTGCCAGACAGCCCTTGTCCCAGCCGGGTCCTTGCAGAAGGAGTGGGTTTTAATAATATGAGTATTTTAATAATACGAGTTTTTCCTGGCATCAGGAAGCACTGGTTGTTCCTAACAGATGTCTGTCCTCACCCAGCTATACGAAGAAATGCTGAGACACCCTGTTTCTTCCACCACCAATATGCAAAGCATCCCAAAGGAGGGTGGAAGCTCCCTGGTCTGAAGGCTTTTTATTTTATTTCTGCTGCCTTTGCCTTTCAGCTGTAAGTCCTGACCAACTCCCCCGTCGTCCTCTACCAGGACAGCTATTTTTGTCTGCAGTTGTACAAAATGTCAGCAGGTATCACCACATACTTCCTGGGTACAATTTGGGGATTTCAGAGCTTGCAGCCTTCCTTGGCAAGAACTGTGTCATTGTGACCATGCTCTCCCCAGACTCCTGCACTAAGAGCCTCCTGGATTAGTGTGGAGTGTCAAAATGAATATATCAGGCTAACGCCTCCAGCCCACACCTATTAGATCAAGTCTGGTCTGCCTAGTTAAAGCAAGTTTGTTGGGCATGATGCCTTGGTTGGCTGTAATAAGGAGTGGTAAAGTGACCTCACAGAAGTAAAATTAAGAGGGCAGAGCTAACTGCAGTGGAGCAGGATATTATCAGCAACAACTTTTGCCAAAGATCTGTCTGAAGTGGGCAGCAAAAATCAAGCAGCAGGGGTTGGGCTTTTGTGAGTGTGTCAGCCAACATGAAGCTGGTAAGGAAAGGCAACCCATCACCTGAGCTACTGGGGACAAAGTGGGACACACCTCTGCCCACTGCCAGCAGGAAAAAGAGTGGTCAGGGACAGTAGTTTCTCCTCCCTGTACAGCTTAAGCCTCTGGTCTGTTCAGCAACCAGCACCCTTCTGGTCAGCCACGCCAATAAATCAACACCCACTGATTTTGTGAGGCCAGTTCCTCACATCTAACCCACCATACACCTCAGTAAAGAGTTGTAACAACTTCTTTAAAACCATCAGTCAATGAAGTCCAAAACAAAACACCTCTTGCTCAGCACAGAAAGGATGTGGACTGCTGGAGTTAGTCCAGAAAAGACCCCAAAGATGCTCAAAGGGCTGGAGCATCTCTTCTATGGAGACAGGCTGAGAGAGTTGGGGTTGTTCAGCTTGCAGAAGAGAAGGTTTAAGGGAGAACTTAGAGTAACTTTCAGTATCTAAAGAGGCTACAAGAAAACTGGTGAGGGGGCTTTTTATAAGGTCTTGTAGTGACAGGACAGGGGAGAATGACTTCAAACTGAAAGGGGGCAGGTTTAGGCTAGATATCAGGGAGAAATTCTTTGCTGTTATGATGATGAAGCACTGGATCAGATTGCACAGAGAAGCTGGGGATGCCCCATCCCTGAAAATGTTCAAGGCAAGGTTGGATGGGGCTTTGAACAATCCAGGGCAGGGGGGTTGGAACTGAATGATCCTTAGGTCCCTTCCAAGCCAAACCATTCTGTGATTCTATGATTCCCAGTGACATTTCGGTCCTCAATCAAAACTCTTCAAACCTATATTTTCCTGTAACGAATCTTAGAAATACTCTCCAGAGCAGTCATTCTTGCTCTGGTTTCTCCTCGGACTTGTGTTTCCAGCATCCCTGTTTGAAACCCTGTCTCAGAGGTTTGACTTGCGTGTGGTGAGCCATGCCCAGGAGCACTTCACTAATTGCTGTATGACCAATGGTCCTGGTAGCGCATCACAGTTTCAACATCCTTGGCTCAGGTGCAAACACAATTTCATAAGAGTCTTCTGATTTTAACAGCACATTGCTGAAGTGGGGAGGAGATGGGTAATTCATCAGCTGCAGAATCTCTAAGCTGTTAAGACATTGCTCTCTTCATGCTCAGTGTGAAGAACAACGTCAGCATTCAAGCTTTGTCTTGAGAGGCTCCTCACCCCAGCTATCAGTATGTGACCCCAACTACTTGTTTTTGACCTGCTGAGTCTTTGCAAAAAATTATCCCCGATGGATACCCCGAACTTCCCAAATGTTCGCACACTGCTGTCAGATGTAAGCAGATTTGACTGTTATTGCATGAAACAAGATACTAATAGCTAATAGGCAATTTATTTGGTACTGTCAGCTTCATGATTATCCACCTCAGAGACATGGCCAAAGAAAATGTGAATAAAATGTATGGGCCAGATCCTCATCTCTTCAAATCTGCCTCATTGTCTCTGTGCATGGGAAATTTTCACAATCTGACACTTAATTCATGTGAAGGACAAATGTCAGGCATTGGGAAAGAAGCACTTCATCAAAAACAAGTTTGCCACAAAACACTTGGTGTAAAATGTAAGATTTAAATGTAGAGGCAAAAGGGTTCAGAAATCATAAACTAAGTTTAATTTTCTATTCATATTGAAGACCAACTCTCCCATGGGTAGCACTGAGTGTAAGAGCAAGTCAGTGCTTGAGTGGCTTTTGATATACGTCATGTTGGGGTTTTTTCTCAAACTTGGGAGAGGGGAAAGCTGAGCTCTCAGACACATGACCCGTGCTTGCTCAGGTCTTCCCAACTGATGCTGGCCTGTGGCAAGGACAGGGTGGGCCACAATTTTTCATCAAGGACCTCAACACATTTTGAGTCCCTTGAATACCAACGTACTTGATGTTCCTCAGAGCTGGAGGTCTGGTGGCCTGTTCTCACACAAAGTCACCCAGTGACAAAACCAGTCAAAAATTAGCAGCCACCCCTCAAAATAATAATGTATGTAATCAGTCCAGGAGTAATAAAAGACATAACACTGCTGAAATCCTGCTCGTCTCCTTTCCTTCCACTATAGAGTGGAACATTCTTGCACAGGCAATTATTCTCAAAGCATGCTCCATCTTGCTGGATGCAGGAAGGAGCATTCCCCAGTGTTTTCCAACCTGGGCCAAGACAAGGGCTGCTTTGTCACTGTGCACTTACAACTAGTGTAGAAAGACAACCTTATGGAGTAACAAGGACTTCACCCCATTTTTCTACACCCATCAGCATTAGTTCATTACTTCACGCCCCAAAATTTTCTGCTTGTAAGTCTCTTTGAAGAGGTCTAAGTAACTTTCATGGTGTTCCATCAGAGCACCAGGTTTCAGGGCTATTCTCTTTTCCAAGCTTCCCTCGTTTGCATTCCTGGTGACAAGGGCTGGCGCAGTGCATAAAGACAATTTCATACCTGTTTATTATGGGGAAGGACACATGCATCTGTAACTGATTTGACAGGAGACAGCATGACAGCTGTTTTACAGGATTCTCCATTGAAATAGCAAATGAGAGGCTTGCTGGCATATATGGGACATATTTATATCTTAAACAAAAGGGCAATAACATACATAGTGACAAGCCTTGTTTGTACACAGCTTTCAGCAAGTTTGTGCCAAGCGCTGGCTCCCAGCCAAGCTCGCGGCTGGTACAATCTGGCACAGCCCCTCCGACTCCGAGGCAGCTGCATCAATTTACACTAAGGAAGAAATGAGGTATAATTTTCTCAGTTACACACCAGAATTACAAGAGATGGTGGGGGGGGTGGAGAAAAAACGATGATCTGCAGGAAGGCTGGAGGCGAGCAGCATCTCAGCCTGCCACGTGCTGGAGGGGGATAGGTCTGAGCGTGTTCGCAAGGCTGGGCCGTTGGATTTGTGTGGGGGGTTGCAATAAAGATAGAGACGTTTTAGAAGCCACCCATAGCTGCCTGCATCCAGCGTGGCAAATAGCATGCAGTACAGCAGCCCATTGTTTTCAGCCTGCTTAAATGGGAGGGTACAGTGGGGAAAGCTGCGCTTCCATCAGTGCTTCCGCACAGGGAAATGGAGACGGGGCTCTCCTGTACCCCAGGGTCTCTAATCATTCTGCAAACAGCAATTTTCTCACGCAGGGAAAAGAGATATGAAGATCACCTCCAGCCCTCACTTGGTCCCTGACCATCTGTGTAATGCCAGAGGATGCTTCAGGAAGAGGCTGATGGCAGTAGCCTGTGGAGGCTAAAACAGGACATTAGTGATCACGCCACTGAGCTGAATTTTGGATGAAACTAGCAAGTGAACAACCTTTGTCATACCATTAGTAGGGTTTTTTTAACAGTAGCACACTCCCAAGAGCACAGTAAGAATTAATGCCATTTCCAGACACCAGTTCAACATGCTTTGTAGAGGTCTCCACCCTAATCTTCTTTTAAATTGATTTTCATAACTCAATGACCGAATTAAAAAATAACGTAAATGCTTAGTCCTGCTCTTTGGGGAAGGCTTTGCTTCTCCATGGGTGACTCCATAGCTCCTTGCTGCACCAGGCTGCTGTCTTGGCTTAAACATTTCACATTGTTTCAGCAAAAATAGAAAGAAGTATCTGTTTTTGTTTATAGCAATTAATACCAACCATAATAAATAATGCCATGCCTGTACATCTACTTATATAACCATACCTCGTCACACCTGGCCCTGCCCAGAACTGCTATTGAGTGTAAGGGATTTGCTGTATTTCCAACCCAAACTCTGGTATCAAATCCTCACATGTAGTCAGGAAGCTGCCCAGCAGATGAGCACTGTCAGAAGGTTAGAAATTGCAGTGGCCCAATCATGTAACTTTGCTTTCACCCTGTCCAAAAAAAAAAAGCATAACAGAGGACAAAACACATGGGACATAAATCCTAGCAAGAAGCTCCCACAGATCTATGTTCATGTTTACATCACAAGTTTTATGATGTCATCTTGATGCTGGCCTGTTATGTCAAAGTTAGGTATATTAAGAGAAAGGTTTGGAATGATTTCTGTTAAAGCGGGAACCGATATATAATTAATTTTAATTTTAGCCTTCTAATACTAAAACCAAATTTCTTTTCAGAAAACTGAGATGGCTCTGCCTCCAGCTATTAAAGGCATTAATATGGATATTGTATGCTAAAAACCCCAGGAACAATGGCAAAACAAGTACCCAGTGTGAACAAATGGATGAGGCAACAAAAACTGAATGAGACATTTTCAAACATTTAATGATTACATGTCAAAGCACAATTTAAATATCACAGCACCTTATGTGATAAGGGAGGAAAACAAAATGACTGAGAACTGCCGGCTAAAATAGTCTTGTTCCTGGCACTGATTGATATTCTTGAATGGAAGGCTTGATGGATTATGATTTTTGCAAGAGAATCATTACACGCCAAGTGCACAAATAGAGAAGTACAGCTTGTTGACACCTCTGTGCAAAATAAAGCCATTCTAGAAATTTTGATTCATTATATCTCTATTAGGAATCAATCCACCTGACCTAAATTTTGCATCATAAATCAGATTAAGAAATCTGTCTGCATCTCAGCAAAGGCTGTACGCCCTTGGTTTAAAATCACTCCACTATATCCAGCACACCATTATTATTCTAAATGCAATAATCTATACTGTATAATTTAGGTCAACTTGATTTCAGACTAGGCAAGAGCATTACTACTCACTCACTTGCAGAGGAATTTAATCATTTTAAGGACATTATTTGTCTTTTTGTATATGGGCTATTTGTTGGGTTTTTTAGTTTCTTATTCACTCACTGCTCAAGGTGCGGGGGGAGAAAACAGCACAACATTGATAAAATACTACAGGAAGATCATAATGCAACTTTGGAGAACCCTAAAGTAGAGCCATATCGTTTTCTTACATGGGTAATTACAGTAAATTGGATTTACACAGCTAAGTAGAGAGTCATTGATTTTTCCTGGCTGGCCACAGTGCTGAAGAGAAGCCAGGTGGGTTTGTGATGCTGCCTAAAAGACTTTGACAGCTGAAAATCTTCCCCTTGAAAGTGTGTAAGAGAGTACAGGTCTGGCTGAAAGTCAAAGGGAGTTGCATCCAAGTCTGAGATGCTTTTTAAACTATCCCCATTGGTATCAACCTGGGATTTGAAGTGAGTTTTAAAAGGAAAGATGGTAGCATTTTCTGCATAAAATTAGACAAGTTCATTAACCGTGTGGAATTTTTGTTTAACTTTGAGGAGCTGCATCGCCCGCTCCTCTTTGAGCTGCACAAGCAGACCCAGGGGTGCAGCACCAGCCTTTGACAATGAAAGGGCTACGAGCAGAAACAAAATGGGCTTTTGAAAGCTTCAAGCCCATGACAGCTGTGAGAGAGCAATAATTCAGGAAATGTCTTGGGTAAAATCAACTCGAATGACTTGATGCTTTGTTTTATCATTACGAACATAAAGGAGTTTCTTTTAGTTATCAACCAAAAATCTCAAGGGGCTCCCCAAAGATTTGCTAATAACATGCCTTGAATAGAAATGACTGCAAGTGACAGTAAAATAGCAATTGAAAAGGGACATTTTTGCCCACAAGTGTCAGTGCTGTCACTAAAACATGAGACTCCCTAGCTACACCTACACCCTGTTACCACAGACTGCCTCTAAATCCAACAGGGCAAGTCTTTCTCCAGGCTTCAGTCTGCTCCCCAATAAAACAAGGATTTCAGCACTGGCTGTCTACATTCCTATGGAAAGTTCCTGGGAAACCCTCAAATGAGGCCATTTATTGCTACAGCCCCATGGTTTCTGGGGGTCATTTACACCTGGAGGTGTGGCAGGTGGGGAATAAAATGTGCTGTTAGTGTCGGATGCCTTGCGGACACCTCCCTGCCTGAGGAAGCTGGTCCCCATCCAGACACCATGCTGTCATCTGGCAGAGTGGAAATGACACATGCTTTTCTGTAACATTCAGCACTGAGTTTGTCTGGACCCATTTCCAAATGAGATGCCACTTTTCCTGGTGAAGGAAGTATTTACATGTCATGTGATTATTTTGTCATGACCTGTAGGCTTTTATGTGCCTTTAAAGAGGTTTCCCATCCTGGGCATGACTGAGATGGCCCCAGACTCTGATTTCATGGTAGGACCAATCCCCATCCCCATGGATGGATAATACACTGACCCTAACCTTACCCCAGCAGAACCCCCTCAGCCTTGAGACAGCTTAGCATGAGCTCAGGAAAGCACAACGAAGCATTAGGGAAGATGCCAAACAAGGTCATTGTCAGCTGTGCTAGCTGGTTATATTTATACCTGCAGTGGAAATAGACTTTAAAGGGAACATAAACATTCTTGGCTCCTTTCTCAACCATTCTTTTACCTGGCACAGTGGTGTGAAGGGACTAAATAAACAGTGAAAATCTTACTTAGTCTGTATTCTTCTAAACAAGACCCCACCAACTTCCTTTTTATCATTTTAACACAAGACAATGAATTCTCTTAAGACTTTTCTGACTTTTTCTAAGTCCTCAAACAGACTTTCTTAGCAAAGAACTAAGTTATGCCTTTCTTCCAGAACATTTGGACAAATGACAAGACTAGATAATAGGTCGTCCATATCCCTTAAGTATAAATGTATTCACTGACTGCCTGTGAGGAAGTTGATGAAAACCTTAAAAATCTAGAAACAGTAAGAATAACATTTCTGCCATGGGGAGACCTGTGACAAACAATTATCCCTGCAATTTAGTAGCATTTTTGATCTAAAGAGTTGATGTTGGAGAAGAAAAACTGCCAGTGTCACACTCCTTAGGGGACCTTGAAACACTTTGGCTGAGTGGCATCTCCCCTGAACTCAGATGCACTGTTGCTGTCTCCTCGAGCACTGGGCTTAATTTTTTAATCCATTCCCAAACTCCCCCAAGTATCCAAGATTCCATGAGGGGTGGTCTGAGGATGCTCTGGGAGCATCATGCTGGCATCACCTAATTCCCCTGTCAAACACTGCAAAGTCCCATTGTGCCACGTCCCCATCACTGGAAATACCAACGTTATTTTCACAGAAAATAAAGACTTCCTGATAGACACGATCTCAATAATGAAGTCTTGGCTTTTTTAAAGAAACAATACATTCAAATGTAGAATGATTTCTTTCTCAGAATGTTTCAAAGTCATGTCACTCTATCTATTACCCAAGACAAATTACTTTGACAGCACTATCTACTCTTGACATTTGAGTTGTCTCTCTAGCCTATTATATTTTAACACAGGCATAAAATATTGTTCAGACAGTATGGTTAGTCTAAAAGAGTAAATCTAACTGCTTTGAAATGGCCTATTAGGAGATGAACTCTCAGTTTAGCTGCAGGCAGAGAATTAATCCAGTGTTTTTCTTAGTTCTTCAATGGCAATCTTTTCTTCCCCGCTAACTAAACGCTCTTTATTTGGAGGGATGTAAAAAGAGAGTGATCTTCAGAAGGAGAGGGGGCAAATCAAACAGAAATCAGAGGGGAAAGTGTCATTAAGAAATTCTGACACATGACATCGTTAGAGGACATATCTGGGCTCTCCTGTTGTGGCAGAAATGAAGATGGGGTTGAATTTTTACTTCAGTCTTGAGAACAACTATGTACACAACTTACTCAGCCTCCTGCATGCCTTAAAATACAGCACCTGCCTCTGCTGTTTGGGCTGGCATATTGCAAATATCCAGTTATAAAAAAGAACACCCTGGGGGACGCCTTCCCAGGGCACAGCTGCTCCTGAGTCATGAGGACGGGAGCACTGGGGGGACCCAGCCCTGCTCACTGGCGTGGGCTCCAGCTGTTCAGCAGGGGACAGCGCTCTGCTCAGCTCACAAAGGGCTTCTGCCTGTCTTACGGCTTCACCTCCGGCCATGGGAGTGGTGTGAGCGTGTGCTTGGTCACATCATCCTCTTATGCGTGTGGAGATATGTGGTTTGTAATAAACAAATGGTTGCAGCTGCTGCAGAGGAATTAATTTCAATTTTTTCCCCGGGCTTCCCCTCTCCTTAGAACCTGCCTTTCCAGTGCTTGCCTTACATCACAGTTTTAATGTTTGTCTTCTTAATGTCTGCTTTTCAGCATCTCCTTCTGTTGCAGCTTCCACAGGAGACGACCTGCAATTAGAGCCACACACATACTTACAGAGCCCAGTTAAACACCAGTACCTTGCTGCCCTCCAAGTGTGTGATGGGGGTTTTGCACAGCTCTTGAACCACCCCAGGGACATCCCACCTATGGACGTCTTCCACCCGGTGTGTGCTGCTGGAAACCCGGGGAGATGGGCGCCGAGAGAGGGGAGCACGGCCAGGGACGGGACCAAAAGCCACCCCAACGCGCAGACACGGGCCCGGAACACCCCATGATGCTGACAAGGCGCCAAGCCGGCGGTGCCAGGGTGGGCCAGCAGCCCCTCCTGCCCCGTGCCGCTGTTCCCGGGCGCGCAGGGACCCGGCCGGGCTGCGCGGCTCCGCGGCGGGCCGGGCTCCGGAGGCGAAGGCAGCATTGCCACCCTGTGGAGAGAGCAGGGGAGCGGACAGCCCGGCAGGGCACGGCTCCCGGCGCCGCCCGCCACCCTCGGGACCCCTCGGATGGAGCCGGGAGGGTCCCCAGCGCCCGGAGCGCCGGGTCTGTCCCCTGAGAGAGAGCACAGCTCCGGAAAAGTGCGGGCAGCCCGCTCGCCCAGCAGCTCCGGCAGACTCTGCCTCCCCTGGTTTGCATTTCCCCAAAGGGATACCCAGTGAGGCCCCTGAGGTTTCCCCATACCCCTGAGAAAGAGCGCGGGGTGAAAGCACGGAGTCCTGACAGCTCCTCGGGAGAGGTGGCACGCATCTTTGCCCTTTGCAGCTGTCCCAGCCCGGTCTATCCAACGACTCCAGAGTTTTCCAGGTCCCATGATATATCCACCCGGAGCACTGCATCCAGGTCTGGGGCCCTGAGCCCAGGAAAGACATGGATCTGTTGGACTGATGCCAGAGGAGGGCACAGTTGGGCTGGACCACCTTTGCCCCAGACACTGGCTGAGAGAGTTGGGGTGTTCAGCCTGGAGAAGAGACAGCTCCAGGGAGACCTTAGAACACCTTCCAGTACCTAAAAGGGGCTGTTGTAAAAAAGGGGAGCAGCTTTTTACACAGGCAGACACTGTTAGGTCAAGGGGAGAAAGTTTTAGATTAAATACTAGGAAGAAATTTTCAGTGTGAGGGTGCCGAGGCACAGGAACAGGTTGCCCAGAGGAGTTTTGGAAGCCCCACACCTGGAAGCATTCAAGGCCAAGTTGGATGGGGCCCTTAGCAGGTGGTACCCCTGCCCATGAAAGGGGCATTGGAATGAGATGATCTTCAAGGTCCCTTCCCCCCAGAAATCAGTGATTCTATGAAAAAACAAACTGCAGATCAGCAACAACCACCTGCCAGCTGCACTACGGCTGGCTGGAGCAGTGTCTGGAGATTCTGCACATCTCCTGCGACAAATACCAGCACCATTTGCCACGTGGTAAATCTGCCTTCATTCCCCTCACTCGTGGATGACGGTGAGGTTTCAACTCTTCTGTGCTTCCCACATCGTGAGGTCACTTCTTGCTAAAACACATTTATTGTTGTGACAGCTTTGCTTTGTGTAATTATCTGTTTATCAGCCACCAGCCTTCTCTTGCTAAGGAGCTTGACGCCTTCTTTTTTATTCATCGCGCCTGATCAGTCTTGAAGATAGATATCAGGTTAAACGAGCTTCCTGGGCCAAACAGTCAGCTCCGGAGACGGCACCTCTTGTTGCGCAATGAAACTCCTCTGCTGCCCTACCTGTGTGGGGTGATTGCCTTTCCCTTCCCCCGGGGCTGCAGCAAAAGGATCCAGGAGGCAGTTGTTTTGCTTTTGTTAATTGAAAGGTGAAAACTCTTCTAATTAATGATCCAACCACAGGGCCTCATTGTGTCATTATTCCTTATTGATGAAAAAGGAATAACAGCCATCGGATAAATTAGGGCAGGCACTTTAGGACCTTCACAGTGCGCCTAAATTGCATGTGTTGGCTGCTGAAGGACTGAGCATAAAGGGGCTCATTAAGAGTGACTTGATGACCAAAGGGATACCCAGGATTTCTGTCCCCTGCTATTAGATGTGTCTGTGTCACACGCCCCGTTGGTAAGCCAGGAGCTCTTTGTGCCCTTCCTCACGTCCTTTCAGGAGCTGACCCAGCTCTTTTGCTGGTAGGCGGAAAATCTTGACCCCCCTCATTCTTCATAGTTATAGTTATATGATGAAATATCCATCTTTTTTCTTACCCAGCATTGTCCTCTAACTCAAACAGTTCCTTCTGCGTCCCCATGTCTTTGTCAGAGAGAGCACCCAAAGACAAGGACTCCTGTCCCTGCTCACTAGGCACTCCCAGTCTCCTCTGCAGGATAAGCTCTCCCCTCTGCTCTCTTTCTATCAGTCTTTCTCTGAATTCCAGGGTAAAATCATCTTTCTTGAGGATGTGTGACCCACATATGCAATATTCCAGGCAAGGACTCGTACAGACCTTGTGTGCTGGTAATGATATCTCATTTTACTGTATCTGGGGAAAGTCCATGCCATCCTTAGGTCACTGCTGCCTTTTTGATAACTGGGCCAAAGAGGGTGGCTGTCCTCACTAGCTCCCAGCCCCCAGCGTGTACCACAAGCTCCCAGCACGGTCTCCAATGTCCAAACATAGGACTTTGCACTTCTCACAACGTTTCATTCCATTTCTGCTGCTTCTTGGAAATAAATAAATGAATAAATTTTTAAAAAGTGATTCTGCTCTCCACTGACCAGATCTCCTGAAAATGTCTCAATGGCTAATGAAATAAATAAAATTTTGGCTTTTTGGACCCTTAAAGAAATGTCCGTATGTCCTTAAAGAAAATCTGTCCCAAGACCTACCTTTGAAAAAAATGTTTATTAAGTTCCTTTCTTGCTGCTGTCTGCCTGTAAATTAATTCCCTGTCAATCTTATTTGTTCATCTGTTGAGAAACAACTTTTCTAGTTTCACCAATGACTTCTTGTAAAGTCTTGTAAAGTACTTTCTCAAGATTACATTTTCTGCCCTTGTGTTGAGGGTGTTTGTTAGCTTAGCCAAGGAGATACAAATCAGGTTAATCTGGCACGAACTTCCTGGCAACACCTTGCAGGATTTTGCCTTGCCAGTCTTCCTTTTAAACTGTTTGGGACTCTGTACCTTTGTCTACAGAAATCAAAGCTGCCTTTCCTACTGTTTGAATAGTCCATGAATCAAATCTTCCTTCTGACAGCAGTCTCTGAAGTGTCAAACAATTCACTGTGTTCAAGTCTTTCCCAGATTTCTACTCTGTATGTTCCCACCTCCCACCCCAGCCTTTTTCTCCCCCTAAAGATGGGGCAGACACTCCACTTAACCAGTCAGAGGTTAAGAAGAAGAGAATGTGAAACACTTGAATTTGAAACAAATTGTATTTGAAGGGAAACTTTCTTCAGTTGCATGAAACCACCTTTCTGCACAAAACTGGAGAATTTAAAGACTTATGGAGACATTTCCTCTGAAGCATCAATCCACTTGTCCCTGCTCAGTGCACAGAATAAAGTGGGCAAGCCCTTCTGCTATGGCTGAGGTGGTACAGCAGAGGCTACAGCCAAGTCAGCCCCAAACTTGGCTGAGATAAAGATGACATCTGCTACTGTCTGCTCCCAGCACTCTGAGCAAGACAGACAGCAGATATCACTGGCGTACAAACAGCAATCATGAAGGTGTCCTCGGGGCACACGAGCTGTGTACGCACGCACACAGCTAATTTAGGTGCTTTGCAGAATGTCTCACCTTCTGAACCACTCTGAACCAGGCACGGGGATTCTGCAAGCCAAGCAATTGTAGGGGAGGGAGATCCAGGCAAGACTGGCATTTTTATATAGGCAATAAATCCTACTTCATGAAGAAACATGTTGAGGTAAAATTGCCAGTGGCTGTTTTAATAACTATTTATGATACATAAAGGGATTTGATTCATAAACGCAGTAATTATGTCTTTACTACAAAGCAGTACAAATATAAAGCCTCCTACCTACTACACTGAAACTGTAATTGCATCTCATTAAAGAATATAAGCAAATCAAAATTAAAAACTTGAGCGGGGGGAGAAGCTACCCAAAGTCTTGGTGGCGAGACATTATGGGCTTTGTGTTGTGCCATTCAATCAGCTTAAATACCTCGTAAAATGGGGTGAAGCCCTGAAGAACTGGGTGGTGTTTGGCCAGCCCAGAAGATGGCTTTGCTCACCTAGGTACTAAGTTTCCAAGGAGACTTGTCCATATAAAAGGCACAACAGAAACCTTGGGTTTGACCTCAGACAAGTGGGAATTCCACCAGAACCTTCCATGTGGCTGCAATTGCACCATGCCAGTCGTGGCAGAGCCACAAAGGAAGATTAAACCTTTCTTAGTCCAAACACGGCTGAGGGATAGGCTGAAATAAGCATTTCAAATATTATTTAAATGCAACCTCTGAAGACGGAGTCTTTTGTGCTGTGGCAACAGAGAGGTGTAACATCACAGTATTCCTCTACCACAGGCACCAAGTGGGTAGAGGGTAAATAAATGTCAGATAGAAAAACAACAACCCTGAGGTTCAAGCACTGGTCACAGAGGTGCCAGAGCCTAGTGATGGTTTTGTCCTCCAGGCTAACCTCATTACACCTGGCCTTTGCCAGGACTCCTATTGCTCCTTACTAGGTCTTCTCTCAGCATCTCTGGAGTTTCAGCCTTTTACCCTCTGCTCCGTTCATCAGTGTGGTTTTGGGGTGAGGGGTTCTCCCTCCTCCCATCCATGTCTCGTCCCTGGGCAGTTTGGGTCCCTGAAGGCACCAGGCTCTCCTCACTTTGTTCAAGACAAATTCCTTGTGGTCCAGTACAGTTTTTATTGCCCCAAGTCCCTTCAGGCCCAACACTTGCCCCCCTCAATGNTTGGCCAGCCCAGAAGATGGCTTTGCTCACCTAGGTAGCAAGTTTCCAAGGAGACTTGTCCACATAAAAGGCACAACAGAAACCTTGGGTTTGACCTCAGACAAGTGGGAATTCCACCAGAACCTTCCATGTGGCTGCAATTGCACCATGCCAGTCGTGGCAGAGCCACAAAGGAAGATTAAACCTTTCTTAGTCCAAACACGGCTGAGGGATAGGCTGAAATAAGCATTTCAAATATTATTTAAATGCAACCTCTGAAGACGGAGTCTTTTGTGCTGTGGCAACAGAGAGGTGTAACATCACAGTATTCCTCTACCACAGGCACCAAGTGGGTAGAGGGTAAATAAATGTCAGATAGAAAAACAACCCTGAGGTTCAAGCACTGGTCACAGAGGTGCCAGAGCCTAGTGATGGTTTTGTCCTCCAGGCTAATTAGCCTCATTACACCTGGCCTTTGCCAGGACTCCTATTGCTCCTTACTAGGTCTTCTCTCAGCATCTCTGGAGTTTCAGCCTTTTACCCTCTGCTCCATTCATCAGTGTGGTTTTGGGGTGAGGGGTTCTCCCTCCTCCCATCCATGTCTCGTCCCTGGGCAGTTTGGGTCCCTGAAGGCACCAGGCTCTCCTCACTTTGTTCAAGACAAATTCCTTGTGGTCCAGTACAGTTTTTATTGCCCCAAGTCCCTTCAGGCCCAACACTTGCCCCCCTCAATGGCCAGCCCTGCTGTGAGAGCACCTCCACAGCACGGCTGGGGTAGTGCCGCAGTTATCAATGCAACTTTCCTACCAAATGTTCTTTGGTCTAATCGCTTTCTTAAACTACACAAACACAATCTCTGCACCACGATCAATTATTTAACAGAAAATGATGCATCGAGTTAGAAACTAAATACCATTTAATATGCTTCAGGAATTCTAATTGAGAGATTTCACTGTACTGCTAATGAAAACTTTAACTTTGCGGTGTTTTCAAATCTTCCTTGAATATAGATAAGCCAATATCTATATACAGTCTTTTAATGTCTGGAATTATTTTGCCATTTTAATGTAATCAGTCTTTCTATTTTGAAGAGGATGCCCTTGTAGGTTATTTGTTTTCCTTCTGTTTTGCAAATTGTTCCCTTTTCAGGATTGTTTGTTTAGTGTCAAGAGGTTATTAAACAAACCAAGCACAGTCCTTAAACTAATCAGCTAGAAGTGACAATAGAGATCAGGAATAATTCAATATTAAAGAGGTTACTTTTAAAATTGATCTGAAAATGTAACGCATTGGGGGGAAGGGAAGCACATGCACACCTCTTATTAAAGTTGAAAAGATGAGCTGGAGGGACCAGATGCCTTAAAAGCATGAGCCAGGAGCCCCCACTGATGGGAAGAGTTGAGCTCAACACACCACAGCCAATTTCCACATTCATACATGTTATCCCCACTAGAGTGACTCAAGCAAAAATTCCACAGGGCCTTGCAAGCAGGTGAGGGCTGCCTTTCCACCAGCCTTTGCTATCAGCCTTTTGCAGTCTTTGGGATCTTTCTCTAAGTGCTTCACATGCTGCCATCACTTAGGGTGGACCCTGACTCTTGACCCCAACACTGCAACTGGTCTTTCTATGAGTAAAGGCTGAGGGGTCTGTAAGCCTGGGTGTCTCCAACAGACTGCTCATTAGCTAATTAATACAAATCACTGTGGATCTCTGCCCATGCAACTTTTGGCACTTTTCTCAGTGCCTCCTCTGAAGTTTTTTCAGTACGTTGCCTTGGGCATGGTGACGTTCCCCCTGGTTTACACGCTTTTTCCTCTCTCCTTCCACTGGCCTACAGCTGGTCAAAACAAAGAATGGGAACAAGAAGAAAACCATCCACTAAGGGACTTTCTGAAGGAGTTTTAGTCTGAGTCATTTTGGCTGGATGCTAATTCTTATGTAGTAAGGACCATACCTCTGCCAAGGACTCAGCAAACTCCTGGCACTCCAAGTGGTATTTTCCATCCCAAAGGCTTTACATCCTTTCCACAGACTTCTGCCTGTGGAAGGCAGTGCAGGAATGAGATCTGTGATGGCCAAGTGTCCTCTTGCAGACGCAGCTCCTCTAGGACCAGTAGCAGGTCACTGGGGCTGCTAACCTGCCCTGCAAAGCACCGGAGATCAAGCTCAGCAAACCACAGGCAACGCTGGTTTATCAGCAGTTACAACCAGAGCCAGGCTGTTGCTCAGCACTTTCAACGCACCTGGCTGGTATGGCCACCCTGGACCTTTCCTGATGGGACAGCCCTGTGGTCTCCTTTGGTGCCTCATCACAAGGTCACCGTCCTCACGGTTCCAAAGGAGTTCTCCTTATCCCAGTTGTATCCACATGTGCACAGCATGGCCTCTCCTTATGTATGAGGACACAGCAGGCAGTTTGTGAGATACACAGGAGCTACCTGCCCAACACTGCCCACCCCACGAGCCCTAGTGCCCACCAGCCAGCTGTGAACAACTCTCCTGGTGCCCAAGGTTGAGTTTAAACAGTCCAGTGCTCTTGATCGAAGCAGGGCAGAAAGCTCTGGTGTCCCTGGTTTCAAACACAACTGACAGGTTGAATTAACATAAAATCACCCTTTCATCATAATTTTGTGCAAAAGATCCTCCAGCCAGACTATTTATACCGAAGACACACAGCACAGAACATGGCGTGAGTCCTCTGGTGCCCCTCGCTCCCGGTGCTAATTGTTCGGGAAGTGTCATCAGGATCATCGCTCTGCTCGTGTTGTGACTGACTTTGGGAAAATTAATTTAAAGGGAGCAGCTGGTTACAGTCCTGATCTTTCAAAGGCAGCAGCACCATGCCTTACAGTGTGTTTCTGTCTTGTGTAAGGTTGCAACAAGCAGTGGCAGAGTCCCCATGGACTCATGGGAGTGGCTTTTTGCATCTTTAAAAAAGAGTAAATGCCTAAATTCTCACCTCTGTAGTGCAGGAGATGTCTAGAAATCCCTCTCTGCACTCTCCATGTGCCCATCAGCAAGGGGCACAGCAAACAGCCTCCAGCAAAGCTGCTGCTGTGGAAACTGCTGGCTGGGCACTTTCACAGTGCTGTAAGTGGGCTTTGGGGGTTTTTGAATATTTTTCTTCTTCTTGATGTCACTTGAAATCAGATTTAAGCTGAAGTGAAAAAAATAAGCCATTCATAGGAGTAGATTTTGTAAATTTACTGTCTCATTGAACTTAAAACTTCCCTGTTTGTTTAAAGCAGCTGAGGGGAAGGAAGGAACAGTGGAAGGGCAAAATCAGACAACAAAGCTTCTGTTGTAAGTCTGGGTAGTGAGAGCTGCTGTCTATCACAGACAGGGACTCTTAAAAGCAGAAATGATATAACCACTGAGGCAACCAAAAACCAAGTGCCACTTTCCCTTTTTAAGATATTCAGGATACAGTTGTCTTCAAAATAGGGAAATAATATATGCATTAAGAAAAACCTGCAAACCCAGGTGAGGAACAGGACACTGAAAAGAGGACAAACACCACAATCTAAGTCACTTTCTTTGTTACAAACCTGGGATAAACAAAGCTGTTTAATAAATATTGATATTGTTTGTACATCCTGCCTTTGGAAATGAATAGCAAAGTGATGCTGTAGTTCCTTTCCCTCTCTAAAGAGACACTAAGCTCAACATTGTGCATCTATATGCACCCCAAACTGGTTTTTAGACAAAGCTGGAAAACAAGTCCACAGCAATGTTAAAATATCCATAACAGCTCTTGGAAGTGTTTAGCTGACACCACCCTTTCCTCATCTGTCTGTTTAATGCCTAGGAACATCAAGCTTTCCCAGCATGGAAAAATCATGACAATGATATGCTGGGACCAAATGTTTTGGGATAAAGGAGTTATTGCAAGGTGGCTCTGAGGGTGTCCTTGGATAATCCCCTTGGGCAGGACAGAGCTATTCCCAGTCAGGGTGCACTGCTGGATCTCTAAAGGCTCCCTGGTAGACCTAAAGCCACTTCTCTTTCTATCCCAAACTGATCTTTGCTTTTCATGGGACATCTCTTACAAAGCCTTTAAAGCTGGGTCTTGGCTTCATGTTTCACTCTACTACCACAGACTTAATCATCCCTTCCCTTCCATGTCTCCCACCTCTGTCCTATGCAAAAGTTCATGCATTGCTACAGACTCAGCTTCCCTTCAAACCACTGTCCTCCCAAAAGAGCTCTGTGCCCCACAGCCGGCCCCCTACACTGTCCCTAAAAAGGGACACAGTGACATGCCCACCACAGTGTTTGGTCTCGCTCATTCCAGCTGAAGCTTTTTAAACATGTGGCAATGTGTTCTGTAAATATCGAAGCAAAGCTCCGAGGCAGGGAGGCACATCCCCTGCAGTCCCAGGGCTGCGATGCAATGAGCTCACCAGACCACCCCACCTGGCATCCTAACAGCGTCCCTGAATTCACAACACCCCCCGGAACACAAAGAAAACACCGTGTCAATGGCAAAGGCATAGTTAAAACACCTCCAGGCTCCTGTCCTGCTACCGTCAGGAGCCATCAAGCCAGTCCTAACTCTGGCCGGCATCTCCAGCACTGCCGTGGGGAACAGAGGCTTTTTTCCCTCCTGTCTCCGCAGGCAAGGACGATGCTCCCCCAGCACCAAGGGTACTGCTGCCACATCAGACAGCTGACTGCTGGACAGATCCCGCGTTTTCCCCATCCCACCTCCTGCAGAGTCCCTGCAGCAGAAACCTGCAGAACAAGAGGCCAGGTGACATCAGGGGGTGCCTCTTGTTCTGCAGGTTTCTATTGCAGGGGCTCTGCAGAAGACTGGATGAGGAAAGCACTGATCCTACAGAGGAATTGCTAAATTCTTCAAGGATGTAAAAATAATGAGCATAACCCTGCCAAAGCCTGTTGTCCCAAACTCTGTGAGGTCCCAGCAGGTCAGCACCACTGCAGCACCCCAGTAGTGCACAGAGGATGGGCACCAAAAGGGCTGGTCTCCTGTTCCTTGCTGGAGCAAAAAGGCAGGCTTCCATATGTTTGGAGCAGGCTGCCAGCACTTCCACAAGGTGTTTTGCCATTTTGAGTCTCACCAGGAGCTTACAGTGCAGTAGGTAAACTTTTCTTTCCTTGTTTTTGGCTTGAAATTGAATTCTAGAGCCTTATGCACATTCTCATCAGATACTCTCCTTGGAAATGCTCAAGGAGTTCCCTGTGATTAAGCTGGAGCAATTTAACAGCTCTGACAGGCTGGGCAGGAAGGCAGCTGCTCCTTCAGCTGGAAGTTTCTTCTGCACACCTGATGGGTGGTAACCATGTGCAAATCCTGTCATTGCTGTAACGATTCAAAGTCTGGCTCCAACGGGCTCCAGTGGCTCAGGCCTTGAGGAAACCACCTTCCTGGAGGTTCAAGCTAACACATTTGCCTTTTCAACTCAACAGCCCCACCCATGAGGGGGGAACTCCCAGCTGATGGCACAGCTGCTTTCTAGAACACCCTGGTTCAGTTGCTCACAATTGCCGAGCCCTGAACTCCATCAGGCAGCTGCACCTCAACCCTCAGCTCCAGCATCCTTGCCATGACAGGGAGAGCAGCTTCAGGTTTCAGGCTTTGGCTGCTCTTTGCCAAGTGTCAGCCCCCATCAGGAGAGGAACGTGGCTGGCGAGTGAAGGTGCTTCAGAGCACAGCCCCAGCTGCCCTCTGCCACCCTGCCCTGATGGAGGAGAGCAAGGAGTGAGTTACACCCACCAGGACAGGGAAGGAGAACAGAAGGCACCAGCTTGAAACCCTCTGACATCCTTGCACAAGCACAACACACTTCTGGACCCACAGCCAACACATTCTCCATGCTCATTGTGCAAATAACAGTGCTGGAAAGTACATGCCACAGCTGTTTGTTTTTTCTGGCAGTCAGATGATGACATGATCCGCTAAAAACTATCTTCTAAATGTGCACGTCTCATTTAAACTACCTGGGGGTGTTTAATTATGGCTTAGCTCTAGCACACACTGCTGCTGCTGCATCTTATTTTATATAAGTGCCTGGGTGAACCCCAAGGCTCTGTGCCCTCTCCTGCAGTACACCACTGGGATTACACAGGGATGTCCATAAAGGATATTTACAGTGCCCTCTGCCTTCCCCTGCTCTCTCTAGAATAATGCAGTGCTTAGCATCATTTATTCTGTACATTTTTTATCATCACCTTATCAGCTTCCCTGGCAATAGAGAGGTAATTTGCATTTAGCAGCTTCCCTTGAAGAGAAAGCAAAAATTAACATTCAGGTGTAGGTAGAAGAAGTAAAAGATAATATAACTCTCTGCTCTCACACTGACCATGCATCATTCCTCCACAAGTTTTTGTCCACTAAGCTTTGGCAGAGGCAGCATGAAGATTTCCTCTGAGACAGCAGCTGGGGCAAAACCATTGAGCCCAGTCAGTGTGTGCACAAACCACGACACGAGCAAGCCTGGTGGGTGTCTGCATCAGCAGGTAATGTTTGATGCACTCTTCTTCCCCATCCCTATATATGTTCATCAGTGTTCCTTACACACAGAGCCTTGGGTTTGCTTTGCACTCTGATTTTTTGCAGGTCACAGATCCTCACAGCTCTAATCTCTCCAGATAACACTGGTCTGCCTCAATTTTGATATGTTTTTATCTCTCTAATTTCGGGGTGATATCAAGGATGAAATTACACCTGAGAGATACCCTCCATGAAGTGCAACTGCTGAATATAGGGACGGGGTTTTTCTGGTTTAGTTTAGTTGGCTTAAAAACCTACCAGGAATATTTTTAAAAGGCTTTACCCCGAGGGTTGCTATTAGCAGATGTTTCCTCACTCTGCACCAAAGTTTCAGAATCAGAAGGCTAAAAGAACCANGGAGTGATGGGATGGCAGCTCAGATAGGGAGGAAGAGGAACTGCTGTGCACAGCACAGATCACTCATGGCTGCAGGAGGGTGGTGTGGACGCCAGCCTTGCACGCGGTTTGGGAAGCACTGAACTCATGGAGGAAACAACACAAAGTCACCACATCAGGTTCAGCAGGCCCGAGCCAGGGCCCAGCAAGATGAGACCAAGGAGCATTGGAAATACAACATTTAGCTTGTGGTCTGGGTGATGGCAGTGAGCTGGGCACCCCTGCTACAGCCATGCTTTCACAGACACCAGAGCACAGAGGACAAAGAATGAGTAATCTCACCAAAGAAGGGCGATTTGTCTTCCTAGAAACACATATGGGTCATGGTCTATTTCAGTTATAGAGGTGGAAAGTCACAGGACCACAGAACAGTTAGGGTTGGAAGGGACCACTGGAGGTTATCTTGTCCAACCTTCCTGCTCAGGCAGGGTCCCCTAAAACACGTTACTCACGATTGTGTTCCAGCAGCCTTTGCATAAAGTCCAGATAACTCCATGAGTCACAAACAGATCTGCAGCCCTGCATGCTTCTATCACCAAAATAAATGCAGTCCCTGTGAGCCAGGAGCAAGGCAGGACAACACCCCAGAGACAGGCTTCAGGAGGAACCTTCCATTGGGCACAAAAAGCAGGCATGGCTGGAGACTGCTTTTACACTTGTACTCTGCTGGCATATTGCAAGCCAATCAGCCTTGAAGTATACTCCAGGCTACATTGAAAATGCCAGATTTTAATCAGTGTTACTATTGGGCTGCCCACGGGTCAGTCCAGCCTGCTGTTGGTGACTGCAAGTGACATCAGACCTGAGGTGTGCAGGAGCAGGAAAATCTGCCACGCTACTTCCCGGTGTCAAGTCTGACTCCATCTCTCTGTTGATCGCTTTATTGACACAACTGGGAAGTTCACAAATCCAATCAAACAGTGAGGAAGAGTTAAATATTACAAAACTACCAGATGAGTAACAGAGAAGAGGTAAAAAAAACTTTTTTTTTTAATTTAATCCCAGAATCAATCTGGGAGGGATATGTAATAAATATATTAAGCAGATGTATGTATTGTACTGCAGTACCTCCGCTGGCTTTATCTGACATGAATTTCTAATGCAATTGAATCTGATTTCACTCCCCAATGATCTCATCTCAGTCACTGCCACACATCCCACTGCTGCCCCACCGAGTGATGCCGGCTCAGCCAAACGCCGGGGCAGCCGTGGGTGACGGCAGCACATCCTCCTGCCACGGGCTCAGCCCTGCCAGGCGCTGGGATCTGCCCTGCTGGGCTGTGAGGGATCAGGGATGCGGGGTCTGGCAGCTGATGCATCACAGGAGTCACTGTTTGTGACTCCCAATGAAGCGTGAGTCAGCACCGCCACTGTAAACCCTGTCCTGCGGAGGAGTAAATATAGCAGCTCTGGCCCGGGATGGAAACAAGGGCAGTCAGATCCTTGTGAATGAAGTCAAAGCAAACTCAAGCGGAGACTTGAAAAGCGTGAATGTTTCTACAGTGGGGTTTCTTCTTTTTCTTTTGAAAAAATGTTATAATTTTTTCCATTTGTTAATCTGAGTTGATAGGAGGGAAGACCAAAAAAATCCACAAGCAGGATAACCAGACTATGTTGTCCCCTTTCCTTTTACATCTCAAAGTTTTCTTTCAATGAAGGATTGACACACCTGGCAGTGCATTAGGACTTGAAGAGGGGACCCCAGAAAGCTCCCACAAAGCCAGAGATGCTGGACAAAGGGGCTACAGGAACAGGAAAATTAAATGGCAGGGGTACAGAGCTTTGAGATAAACCTCTGCATCACTCACACAGTCACCAATGGTGAGTTACATATGAAAATATTTCAGATTATGCCAGTTGTTTTTTAACATATAATCTGCAGATTAAAAAAAAAACAGTAAAAAAATTCAGAGGCATTCTTACTTGGTGTGGGACACCACAGTGAAAACGCTGAGTGTTCAGTCCTGCTTGGGGTGAATGCAGCTGTGTGCTGGTGCATCAGGTATGTACACACAGCACTCCTGGAGCTCAGAGGTGTTTAAGTTTCTCTTATTCGTGAACTTCAAAGGCACCTGACCATTAGATGCCTGCTGATCAGCAGGTCCGTATTTTCATCTTCTTACCACAGATGCAAAAATAATGTGCTCAAATGCAGAAACAATGTGCTCAGATTTGTAGAAGCTATGCCAAAAGAGCACCCGATGTGGTGAGAACACCTTTGCACAGTCCTTCAGTAGGAATTGAGGGGATCCTGGACATCATGAGCTCTGGCAGTCTGGAGCTATGATAACAGAGCTTAGCTCTAGGAACTCACTCCCTGCAACAGTCCTGCCACCAGCATCACCTTGCCCACACACCACCACCCCACGTACCTCCACCTGCCCTTCCAAAATGGACCTAACAGAGATGGAGTTACTCTGGTGTGCAGAGAAGAAAGCATTTCTGGGGGCACAGAAACACACCAAACTTCGTTTTTCGAGGGCTCTATTATAGGCAGGCAGATGGGTGTATATATCTCTGCAGATCCATGGAGAAAGGAAGGGTGATGGAAAATCAATAGTGCATGTGGTCTGAGGAGTCTGGCTCGGCTCCCCACCCCAACACAGCTATGTTCCAGCCACGTCTGATGGATGTCTGGTGCACTCTTAGAGTCCTTCTGTGCCAGAGACCCACAGCCTTCCCACACAACCTGCTCCCACACCTCACCAGCCAAAAATTTCCCTTTCTGTTTGACCTTGCTACCACATCTTAAGGCCCTCACTCTTTCCTTTCCAAAATTATCTCAATAACATTTCCCTTCCTCTTTTGTCCTTAAGGACCATCTCTTCTGATTTTCCAGCACATGTCCATGCCATGGACTGCCTCCAGGTAGAGGTAACTTGCATCTCTTTAATTCTCTCCTGGCATTTTTACATCTATTTCCTCTGTTTTGTCAAAGCCACTTTGAGGTTAATCCTTTTCTCTGCCTTCATGCAATCTGCAAATCTAACAGAGAGGTCTTCTGCTTAATGAGTCCCAGCACTAACGATGGCAGTGACCAGAGCAGAGCACAGGACACACTTTGGCACTGTCCCACACAACACTGCTCCTCCTGGCAATGTTCCATCCTTAACTGGTCTCCTGGTACAATACCCAGCAGGCTTTGGATCCACTGTATTCAACCAAATCATGTGATCAATATTTAGAATATTCCCACAGTTGTTTTGAATGTCATTTGCTACAATTGCAGATAGTTTTCTTATTTATGAGGAATAAAAGAGAGAAAGGAAGAAGACAGATTCACATCTGTTAAATCCACGGTTTTCTCTGCATTACCTGATGCCAACTCTGATGCCTGCCTAAGGAATTGCTACCCACAGTGAAGCCTGCAGGGAAACACATGGGAAATCACCAGGCCACTCTGCCCCTAGAAGACTTGCCCTTGTATTTGTGCCTTGTAGAAAGGTCTGAGGACAGAAGTGGACCTCATTTTGCAGACAGAGGCGATTGCTCAATCCTACCCCAAAATCATTTTACTCCTCTCACTTCCCTCCCTCCCGCCACCAGTGTGTAAGAGCTAAGACAAATTTTTAAAAGTCGTCTCTGCCATTGTCCATACTTCCATTTGACAGCACAATTAATGGATTTTTTTAGGCCAGAGGGGACTGCTATATTCACCATGTTTGACCTTCTTAAGCAATCCAGGTTCCCATATTTCGCTTGGAGATTTCCAGAACTGAACCAAGTGATAAACACACACAGATACCTCAAAAAAATCCCTGCCTACCTGACAAGTTTGCTTTTCTATTGCTTGGAGTGAGTAGTTTGAGAAATCTAGTATGAAGAGCAAGCTCCATTTTTCAATTTAAAGTCTGCTGAAGTACAGAGGTTTCCGGTGGCAACAAGCTGGCATAAATTGATTCCCCAAGCATCTTTCTTACACGAAACAAACTGCTTCCCATTTAAGACCCATATAGAAAGCAAAGCTTGGCAGTCCTATTAGTCCACTAATAGAAAAGAAATAGCAAAAAGACAGCTTGTGGTTAGGTGGGTAGTTAGTGCACTAACTCAGAAGAAAATTAGCTTGGACAAGCTATCAAGAATTCTGCTTTATCGTTGTGCCTGAAATCAAACATTCTATCTTTGAAATCAGAGATAGCATCCTGTATATTGTTCATCTTCCATTCTCTAAAGCTGTCATACAGCCTCTGCATACATGGGGATCAAATGCATCTACAATTGCTTCAGTTTTACCCTCACTGCCTCCTTTTTTTTTCTTTTTTTTCTTTTTTTTTTTTTGCCTTTGGAAGGATGGCAGTGGGAACAGGAAGAGCAAATCAGAATTGCAGTTATCAGAAAACACCAACCACAAATTAATTCAACAACTGTGTATTTGATTTGTGCTGTTCTGAACTAAAAGCACATCCATGCCACACTTTGCTCCAGAGGCTGCACATATCAATACAGTGGTTTATTGATTATGCCAAGACCAAATTGAATAATTTCCTGAGAACTGAAAACAACAACGAAAAAGATCACCACCACAAAACTGCAGCCCAAGATTAAGCTTAACCTGGCTCCTGCTTCACCAAAGCCACTGAGCACCTGTCCACCCACTTCAATGGGGACCAGACCAACCCCATAAATATCTCCTCTACCAACCACACCTTTTCTTGAGCCCTCCTGCCTTGAGCAGAGCTGCCACAGACCTGGGGACACAAAGGAGTCCAAATGTAAGGAAAAGCATCAACAAAGCCTCACATAGGCAGATCTCTCAGTTAAATATTCTGAGAATAAAAGCCAATCATTCCTTACAGTGTCCTGATTTTGCTGCTTTAGGGAAGGATACTGAAAAATATTGGGGCAGAACTTATTCTGGTGCTGCAAAAGGCAGTTCTAGGTAGAGTCACTGCAGGGTTCAGTGGTCAAGGACTCTTGTTCTGTCCTGGGACGCCAAAACAATGTTCCCCTGGAAGAGAGAAAGTGTTCCATCTCTCAGAAGCCTTCCTGTCCTGTCTCCCTTCTCATAGCTTTGAACAAACCTTGAGGAAAGATTATTTAGATTGCCCCATCAGATGCAAATTAAAGCTAAGGCAGCTTTAAAGAACTGCCTTGCTTTGATCCAAATACATATTTCCTTTAAGATCTGTTTCTATTTGCATCAGTTTCAGCCTTTTTTTTTAGGATCAGGTGGAACATCTTTCCCTTTTTTTTCCACTGTAATTCTGAAAGCAATAGAAAGTGCAAATAGCCCTTGAGACACAGTGTATTCTCAGCAGAGACACATTTCTGTGTGGTCTTCCTACCCCCTCCACTGACAACCAAGCTTTTGGAAGAACCTGGCAGAGTGCTGTGACTCACCCAGCCTGTAACAGTTTAACTGGGATCACAGCAGGATTCTTACTATGCACAGCAGTGTCTTTTGGATGTTTCACAGGGTACGCCGTCAATATGTAATAACACTGCACTGTGAATTATGGAGTTGCTGGAATCAATTGGATTTTGCATATTAATTGCAAACACACCCAAAAAGACAAAGGAATTTATTGGCTTAATTAGTGTTTCAGCTCTAATAGTATTCAGGCTTCATTCTCACACAAATTGATAAATAGCAGCAGTGTTACTCCTCAAGGATGCTCTGCCTTTTGAGAGGGGAGGCTGAAGTTTACGATCCAAGCCCTCTCAGCTGCAGAGATGCACTCAGCAGGGGCTTGAAGGAGCTGAGTTTCAAAGGTACTCGACACCTCTCTTTCCTCAGCAGGTTGCTAGACTTCAGCAAAAGGAGCTGCCCTGCCCTCTCGGGGTGTTCTTTCTGAAAAGCATTTACATAGCAGCACTTACTGCTCAGGACAAGAAAACGGACCTGAAGCACTTCCACCTCTAGGGTACAAAAACTGAGATTCATCTTACATCCCCAAACACTGCTTAACCAGTTGCCACACTGGCAATCCGAGGGAAGATACATGTAATGTACTTAAGGATTGATTCTGACTCCAGTGTGAAAAAAACAAAGTGTGGAAAGAATCAGGTAAGTGTACCTGGAAGCAAAACTTTGTCCCTTAGGCTCCCAGCTCCCAAGCACCACAGCTCTGTGAAAAATAAGGTGCTAGAAGAACGAGAAGCAAATGTCAAGAATTCAACTGTATACCAAAACAAAACAGAGAGATCCACCTGGATCTGATCTCCATCACCTCCAGCATTCACATGCTGCAGCACAGCATGACTGACACAAAGCTCCAGGAACAGCATGACAATAATGAGGGAAGAGCAAGACACCACCTGAAACGCAGCTTCCTCCCCAAGGACTTAAAACATTTTCTGCATTATCATACCACCGAAA
The DNA here is from genome assembly GCA_013400675.1 of Oxylabes madagascariensis. Lineage (NCBI taxonomy): Eukaryota > Metazoa > Chordata > Aves > Passeriformes > Timaliidae > Oxylabes > Oxylabes madagascariensis. Next base: position 31,249 of record VYZR01010258.1, on the reverse strand, counting down.
TTGCACCTTAGAGCTAAGATCCGACAAAGAATCATTGTTCATAAAGCCTGTGCTCACATCTTCAAGCAAGTTATTCTCCTGGGCATTCCTCCCCCCCATTCTCAGTAGCAGATCTCTCCTTTTTGGGATAGGGATCACAACACAACACTTAAGTGATAAACAATTTGTTGACAAAGAGAAATGTCACCAAGAAAACATTTCAGCTGCATTCAAGACTGGGGCTGGATACATTTTTTTGTTTGTTTTTCTAGACATTTTGTTTGTTTTTCTGTGATCTGGCAGCTGCAAGCAAAACGAAGAGCCAGCATCATGTGAATGTGCCCTCGCTGGGAGGAGCGCAGTCAAAGGCTGCAGGCAAGCCATGCTCTCTGTGTCACCGTGCTCACAGAGCACTGGAGGAAATAATCCTGCATTAATAGGGCAGCAGATCATAGAGATCAAGCAGGCCTTTTCTGTTTCTACCCTAGTTCATGCCAAAAAAAAACCAAAACGGGAGCAAATGCACAGAGAGAGGGATATGCCATCAGCCCCTGTGAGGAAAATCCACTCCCATTTACCAGGATGTAGAGAGAGCTGTGCCACACAGCTGAATGGTTAATTCAGGCTATTTTATAATTGGAAGGACCCAAATTGTGGGCATTTGTGGCATCTTCTGCGAGGAAACAGGATCATCACTCATAGCTCCCTCTGAATTATACTCTGCAAAACCATGAAGGATCCTGCTGAGCCCTCTGTGGCCAGGACACAACAGTGGCTTGGCACCCTTCAAATTGTCACCTGAAACCACGTCTCAAGGCTTCAGCCTGAAATGTAGGGGGAAAGAAGGGGAATTCCAATGTGTGTTCAAGCCTAGAACACCAAGTCCTACCCCAGCCTCAGCCTGTCCCCTACCCAGGAGAAAATGCCGTTCCCCTGGCTGATCCAGGGAACGAGCCTTGCCCTTTACTGGGCTCTTTGTAACTTACCCTTGAGGCAATTAACAAACTGGTCCTAAACAGTGAGGAATCAGGAGCTCGACCCCTTTAGTCTTTAATGTCCCTGCTGCAATGCCCCCACAACCTTCAAAAATGAAGCTCATTCAAGAGCAAGTGGGCTCAAGAAATAGTGAAGTATCTCCTCCACTGCTGCTGTGGCACCTGCCCTGTGAACAAGGGATTCACTTCTGAACTGGCACGGGCTTGGTCTAGAGAAATGGGTCCCCACTTGCACGTTATCTGCAGTTTATAAACAAGCTGAACCTCTTTCTGTCATTAAATGTGAAACCAGCTAAGAGCAGGCTCTCACCCAAAACTGACAGGGTGTGCACACGGTAACAATTTACCTCTCTTGTCTGTAATTAATCTTCCAAGTCTCTGCATCATGTAGGCTTTCACAGCAAAAAGAACCAAACTTCTTGCAGTCTCAAAGTCAGTGAAGATTCAGTTAGTCTTTATTTTATTCTGACAGGCTTCTTTATCCCAGAGACAATACTAAGACACGTGATTTTACCAGGATTTTTTCGCAGAGTTCAGTCCAATCACAAAAAGGAAAAAAAATAGCATGTTACAAAAAAAACCCCCTGTATTTAACACAGATTTCAAATAGATTTATATGCCATTTTGCCTCTATTGTCACAAACCCCTTAATATAATTAGTCTGTGGCATAAACAGAAAAAGAGCACATGAGCATCCACCAAAACCCATCCTCCACACTTGTTGAGTTCACAAATTAAACCTGTCCAGGCACTGTGAGCCACTGAAGGAGCCAAGCAAAGAGACAAACAAGCATTAAATCACCAAGAAAAATGCCCAGAGTGAGTTTCAAAAGCAGCAAGATGAAGACCAACTTGTGGCTCAATGCACGTGTGCAAAGACACGAGGCACAAAAAGCAACACTTTGCTTTTCGTACAGCAAAAGGGAAAGAGGAGAACCCAACACAGGACTGTTCTTGCTGCTGCAAGACAGGGAGCCCCTGCCCCAGGACCTGCTCCACAAGGGAATGAGCATCAAGGAGGAAATCTGCAAGCTGAGATCCTGGAAAACACAAGAGGCACCAGACTTGGCACAGGACACCCAACACCAGCTGCTCTCACAGCGTGGATTCCTCAACTCTGTACCCTGGCTGGAGAAAACTCAGCACCAGCAGCTCGCCCTCTTCACCCTAGACAAAGCAGGATTTCCTCAGCCATCTCCCTGGAGACTTGCCAGGAGTTTCCCAAACCAATGAAAGTCAAGACAGAAGAAAACAAGTGGCCAGCCACAAATCCACTCATTTGTGGGAGAGCAGAGTAACCTGAACACCTTCCTCAGAACAACCATAGACCAGGGTGGCTGGCAACCCCTCAGGGCTTTCAGCAGCATCCCCATTTCCCCTTTCACGATGTTTGTGGGCTTCAACATCTCCCTGCTCACCTCTCCTCCAGGGATCCCTTCCATAGCCAGTATTGACCAGGCACAGGGTAAGGGTCAAGGTGAACACAAAGGTCAGGGATTTGTTGGGGCAGTATCTGAGTTACTTTGACGGCATGAACACCTGTCTTTTTTTGGTTTGTTTTAATCTTAAGTTTTGTATTATGATTTTAACTTAAGCACATGGCTGGGCACAGAAACAGAGAGCATCTTTTGACTAAAACTTCAATCTTTCACTCCTTTCTGGGGGCTTTCCCTATTCACATCACACCTGAACATGTCCCTGTTCTTAAAAGCATTTGCTTAATTCATCAAATAAGTAACACCTCTGAGGGGTCAGACCACCAGAGCAGACCCTGGCTAATGTTTGGGATGCAGCATCATTTGGGAAAGCGAGTCCCAGAGAAAACTGAAGCCAGCCCCCTGAGTACCCTTTGATTCTCCTCTGCCCATCCAAACCAGGGGCCCAGGGTATCTCCCTCACAAACAGCCCCTTCCCTTTGTGATGTGAAAAGTGCAGAACTCACAGACCATTCCCAAGGGCAGGAAGGCACCGTTGAAGCCCAGAGGATTACAAGGCCACCTCAGGCTGTTTGCTGGACTGTGTGTGACCCTGCTCTCACCCACAGCCACGGGCAGCACAGGGACCACCGTCCCCATCCGCAGCGCTGCCTCTGCTTTTCTGGATAACTGCACCACCGAGCCTTGAAGTTTTTCATCTCCCAATTGCTTTTCCCTGTGTTACTTGAGAAACAACCCACACACTGAGCTACCACCAAGATGACTGGGACAGAGGAGCCTGTCCAAGCACCACCGTCAAAGATGCTGGGTGAGAGCCATCAACCCCCCACAGAGGCAATCTCGGAAGACCCTGCAATGAGGAAACAAAAAAGCCTGTGAGCAGCTGAGGGAGACGTTCATTCTATCGATTGTGTAAACTGTCAGTGGAGTGGCAATGAGCAATTTTTTCTTTTTCTATCCTGGGGAATAATCCAGCCTGATAATTAGTACATAAGAGATAAGTGGAAAATGAGACATCTAGCGAGGGTGGTTCAAGCCTCCTCATGACATTGATAATGTGCAGATACATAGATCACTGTCGGGGCAAACTGCCACTGTGAGCCTGTGTCTTCCCATTGCCTCATCAATCCATCATCCGCTTAGCTACTGACACCTTGGCAGGCACACACCACCAGCCCTGAATTTGAATTGAGAGGAGCAGGCTCCACCAGGGAATACAGATTTAAAAATCTAAGATTCAAATTTGTTTAAGTATTGTGAACAGCAATTCCCTTGCAAGGCATCTTCATTGCCCTTTTGCCAAGGGGGAACAGTTGGGTCTTTGTTAGAAGTACAAATTGCTTCTTAATGCAAAGGATAAAGCAGAGCCCAGGCACCTCCTTAGAATTCCTCCTGGCTCCTGCTAATGCTGCTGCATGTCAATTTTAATTTTTTGAAATTTAAACCAAGGGCTTTGTGTCTAAGCTCCATTTCATTGAAGGAGGGGGGAGGAATAGTCAGAAAGGATTACGGATCCGGTGGGAATTGAGGATCCGTAGCAATTATACTTCATTTGGATGGTCTCAGACACTGGTTTTAATCATATTCTAAATAGTACAAATCGACAAGACATAAGAGATTGATAAGTGTCTAACATGTGTACCTGGTTATGAACTCTGGTTCCCTCAGCAAGGGATGTTTGAGGACGGGATGGGAGGATGAGATTGCTGTCTCCCTTTGACCCCCCTCTTCCAGCCAACGAGAAGACAATACCCACTGAGGACTAGGGAGGAGACAGGAGTGACTGTAAGAACTTGGTCATCATGGGGCTGCCCCAAAGTGGGGCTGGAACAAGTCCATCCCACTGTGGCCACCTTTCCTCCTGCAACATCAGGGCAGGGGCAAAGCTCCAGCCTTGGCAGAACCAGACCAGCTCCTGTCTCTCTTACCTGTGAAACTGCACTAACGCTGCAAAGGGCAGAGAGCTGATAGGGAGGTAAGACCTTCAGGAGGGAAAAATGAAATGACAAGACAGTAAAATGAAAGTAAGTGCTTTTGAAAATCAATTTAGCTCTTTTAGCTTCAGCAGAGCAGTCCCAATTTACCCAAACTGAGGAGGTTACCTACTGGGGTGATGATGAAAAATGCGCCTCCTCCACCAAAGGCTCAGAATCACATGCACTACTGACACACCTGTGCATTTTGAAAAAAGACCAAGGGTGGCTGAGATTTACAGAGGACCATTGGGAGAAAACCCTTCTAAATGGTCTGAATTCATCAGTCTTGAGTGAGCTTTCTCAACCAGCCTGACTCAGGCACTGGGCAGATCCACCTCCAGTCAGGTGTGGTTTCCAACCCATACACACACTGCAAGGATTTAGACAAACTCTCTTCCCTGCTGCCTTCTTAACATTTGTCAAGCATGTTACAGAAACATGGCTTTCCATAATTACTGATTAAACTGCTTTTCCTGTACTTCACTAACCTCTGGAGCAGGTTTTAACCCAGTAAATCTCTTTAGGAGATTCACTTCACACCCCCACTTTCACCCCTGGATAACTGTGTGCCTTCTTTTCACAAAACTGTGTAAAGGTGAAGCTTTTTTCCTTCTCTCTCTCTACTTCTTTCCAGTCCCCTTGAGCCATATTCACGACCTAAGCAAGGAACCCTATCCTAACTTTCAATATTTGTATAAACCTAAGGGACTGAAGTGACCCCCTCCTTTACTTCCCACCCTCCTGTGGCACCACCACAGTGCTCCTTTGTAGCACTGGAAGAGACAGAAAGCAAGAAGGCATTGTCTAAAAACATAATTTAATGTGGTATTTGGGTGACTGTGGTCAATGACCAAATTCTTTTGCAGACAGAAACAGGTTTGACGTTAATGACACCATCATTCACACGAGCATTGCATTGCACAGAAAGAAAAGTTTACACTTGACCCCATACAAAGCAGCAGAGGAAAAAAACAGTTATGATCCAGTTCCACTTCGTGAATAGTCGATCTGAAAATTCACCATCGTCATTAATACTTATTGATGAAAAAATGTGACCTGTTCAAATTCCGTGTGTGACACAGTCCAAACTCTGGGCTCTTTTAAACCCTCCTGGAACCACTTGAGAACTTCAAGCTGCCAAGTTCCTCACGTGACACACGAAACATTCAGACAGACAGAGGGAGAGTGGGGGTCAGAAGAAATGGGAGAGAGTAAGGAAGGGGTTCGCTTTGTTTCATTTCTATTTCGTTTCCACAAGGGTGAAAATAAAACCATACAAACTGATAATGAAGCTAAAGTGACCCACTGAGACAGTGGACACCAGCAGGAACAGCAGCACGATGGGGTATGGAATTGCCAAACAGCCCCACGTGCACCAGTGGAGGGGCCAGTTGTGTCGTGTCACTCGTGTGTTAATCGGGGTATAAAAGAAAGCCAGAGAAAGTGCTGTACTTATTGTTGTTGCCTCCGTGTGCTTTGCCTCCATCCAGCTTGACGTACACTTCATCGCCGGAGTCCAGGTGCAGCACCACGCTGTTGCTGGCATAGTCGTAGTTCTGGTCAGCGTCTTGGGCGATGGCACTGGCCCGCACCTGCCAACACAGCCGCTGGGCACATCAGCCCCCCTGCCCCTCCGGCCCAGCATCTCTTTAGCCCCCCGAGCCACTCTTCCGCAGCCCCCCATCAGTCCTCCGTGTACTCCTTTTCTGGCCCCTCCATCAGTCTCCCCATTCCCTCTTTCTCAGCCCCTCCATCAATGCCCCGAGCCCCTCTTTCCCAACCCCTCCACTACCCCGTGTCCTCTCTCTCGTCCCTTTTCTCGCTTCTCCTTCCCCCCACTCCGGCAGGAAAGTTTGCAAGCCGGGAGCTCGGAATCTGTCGCGGCTCCAGAGGTTCACCCCCGCCCCGACGGCGCGGAGGATGCTCCCGCCGGCTCCTTTCCCGGGAGCGGCGGCGGGACGGGCACGGAGGGACGGGGACGAACGGGGCACCCCGGGCGGGGGAGCGGCAGAACCCACCTGGCCGTTCTTGCAGAGGTCGGCCCACATGCTGGTGCCGTCGCCGCCGCGCATGAGGATGTGGTAGGTGAAGAAGTAGATGCCGCGCACCTGGCAGGTGAACTTGCCGCTGGTCGGGTCGTAGTGGTTGCCCAGGTTGGTCACCACGTCGTCGAACTTGAGCACCTCATAGCCCTCGTGGGGGCTCTTGAGCCCCACGTAGAAGGCGATGCGCGGCCCGCTGAAGGCGGCGCTCAGCCCGCCCGCCGCCTCTCCGCCCGCCGCCGCCCCGCCGCCG
>VYZR01010258.1:6375-17717 GCA_013400675.1 Oxylabes madagascariensis | reverse complement strand
GTTGGATGTAAAGTAGGTTTGGAGAGGAATGAAACTGTCCTGAAGAAAAGGCAGGATATGAGCATCACCACCTGTCAAACATCAGCTTTGAATGATGTCTTGCTTAGAAACAGTAAATTAAAATGAAGCTTGCCTCTAACCAGCTGAATTTGGGTCACAGCAAGAGCAAGTTCAACTCTTTCCTAATTCTCTGCTTCTCATTATGTGTTTGCAAACTGCTTGAGGAGAAACAGGTTGGCCCTAGATTTGTCTTGTTCAATTTGTCTCCTTAAATAACTTATGCTTTTCCAGTGTGACTGCTGCAATAACTCTGCACTATCTACACAAATAAGCCTCTGCTTTTTTTAATTGAGCTAGGGCCTTCCACACAAAATAAAAATAATTAAGTAATAGTTAAGCATATTTTTTTTAGAATTAATTGGGAGGTCTAGTAGAAGAAAGAGATCCTCCCCTTGCCTTCTGAGTACAAGGTGTCCACTTGGCCAAGCTGCTCAGCAAAGTGTGTGTGCATAAAGCCAAACCCCTGGCAGGTTCTCCAGCTGAAAATCAGCCATCTCTGTGCCAAGCCCTCTGAAATTCCCAGCAGGACTCAGCTCTCAAGCCTTCATGACTTCCTTCAGAAGAGTTAAGAGGGAGGCTGGAAAGTCAGAGTACTAAATTCAGTCCTTGTCTCATTTCAACAAGATTTCCATACCCAACCATGAGGCTGAATATTTCTATTCCATGAAAGGAAAAATTGCTGCAGGCAATTGATGCACATGGACAGCTGGTTTCACCAGGATGAAAGACACACATTAAAAATGCTTTTGAAATGCATTTGGGCTTCCCTCGGGGAGTTTGCTAAACCTGCAGTCAGGTACCAGAAAGAATTTGTCCCCTTAAGGCAAAGACAAGATTAAAATTAGTAAGAAATAATAGCCAAAGCCACAGGTGGGACAGATGGCATTGAATGGACATCTGTTGGAGTAACGTTGAGTTACCATGATAGACTTTTATCCTGTATCCCCCAGAATTAAATGTGCTCCTCTGCTAACCAAGTAGCATGAAGAGGAAGATGTGTGGATCAGAAACCCAAAGCTAAGGATGGCAGGAATTGGCTTTAAAACTCCTCACAGCGAGTGGGGTGTGAAAGCTGGAGGGGGCATATGGAGGAGGTGGGGCAGATGTTTTGGCACCGTGATGCTCTGCTGTGGTTTATTGGTGCCCAGGAGAGGAGTCACTGCTGCTCCGAGGCAGCTGTAAGGTCTGTGCAGAGAGAAGGTGCTTTGTTACTCTCGGGCAAACATGGAGAGGTTTGACTGCCACCTCTCGAGTAAGGGCAATTTGGGGTGGTGCAGAGAGGAGACACAGAGCTGGAGACAAAGGTCAAGGAGAAGCAGTCCAGTGGCATGGATCAGCCAGAAAACCTCCTGTACCTCTGAGACACCCAGGGAATTAATAACCAGACTAACTGTGACAACTGTTTTTGCAAAAGCCCCACCAAGCTGAAAGAGTAACTGTGAGAGAAAAACATGGATTTCTATAAAAATGAAGCTTTAAATAAGCACCAAACCAAAGTTGGCAACATGACTTTGTGAGATTAAAAATGTTTGATTAAAACATGGTGAAATTGTCTCAAAAATATGTAGCCATGTATGATGTCTTCAATATAAACCCAAATTAAAAGCATGACAATAAGTTTTATTTAGAAACATCCTGACCTTTCTTGTATGACTCTTGTCCTGCCTTCTCGTTACTTGTCATTCTCAGTCACTGTATCTTGCTTAAATGAAAAGTGTAATCTCTTCAGGGCATAGGGCTGCATCTCTGGGTTTTCTCATCCACTGTGTACAACAATGCATGCAGCAGCAACATTCTTAAAACTGTTAAACAGAACGCAAATAAAACATTTCATCTCCAATCTTGCAACTTTACTGAATTTCTTCACAAGAAAGCAAAAAAAAAAACCCTCTAGTGTGGATATCAGTAAGAAGCTATTTGCTCACATTAGGAATGCCATGGGTAAATAATAATCAGGGAAAAGCAGCACTCTCCTTGGTAATGATGTTTATTGAATCGCAGAGCGGCTCCTGGGGCAGGGCAGTGGAATCCCATTGCTTGGGATTTTGAGAGCGAGATTGGCCAAAGCCAAAGACTGCACTGCAGGGCTCAGTGCCCTGCTGGCAGGAAGACGAATGAGGAGCCCTGAGAGTCTTCTCTGTTTGTTCTTCTATGATCCTTATAAGAGAGATTGATGCTGACAGCATCCAGGTGGTGTGTCCGTGACTCAGCTGTCACGTCACTGCTTACGGCTTAAAGCCAGTGAGTCAAGGAATGAAAAACAGGTGGAAGGAGGAGGAGAGCCCTCCCAAAGTGTTCACCTCCAGCCATCTCTTCCTGAGCAAGCAGGGCGAATTGCAGACCACAGGGACACAGGAGAAGGAGAGGCAATGACAGAAGGAACGGCTGGTCACCTTCCTCCGAGGGCAGCAGGGTTGCAAGCCCTTCTCCATGCCTCATGTGGTGTGGAATAAAAGCCTGGTGTGAGTTAATGGACTTCTGTGAGCCAGAAGTGTCCACCCCATGTGGTAGCTCTGAGGCCCACTGATTCTTGTAACTGTGCTCTGTAAACAAAGCTGTAGATGGAGTAAATATTAAATCCATCTGGTTTAGGTCCTGCTAGACTGAAAAGGTTACATCACAGATGTGTGGCCACATATTGTCATCAATACAAAGTTTACTATTATGGATCTGATGCCACACGACACCCAAAATACTGTTCTGAGAATGAGTCCTCAATGGTGACCTCAAACAGTGACAACAGACACTAATTTCTCTGAAAATCCAAGAATTCCTAGAATACAGAAACAAGCCACCTTGAAAGCAGACTCCTAGGTTCAGGTGGCTTCTGAGACACTACTGTCTCTCTGGGTAGGTTCACAAAAGAAATCTGCCACACCTGAGATCTAAACCTGACTTTTAATTTTTTTTTTTGCACTGCCTTGACTGCAAGGTTCAGCTTCTTGTAATTCCCAGTAGCAGAAGGTCAGTGGCATCTCCAGAAGGTGGGTACTCCGCCACTTTCTCTGCCTTTGGGTGTGATCAATATTTAACACATAGAGATCTCTCCAGGGATAGAAACATCTTAACTTCCTCAAGAAATCTGTTGCAATGCTTCATAATCTCTACCATACACACAAAAAAAAAAAATTCATAAGGATCTGACCTTAATTTCTCTGCTGCAGCTTAAGCCTCCAGTTCCTTGTCTTATCCACCATGGACAGAGAAAGCAGGTGATTCCATCCCTTTCTGTGACAGCCTTTCACACACTTGACACACTTTTCTTCCCTTGTCAGTCCACATTCCCGATGCTCAGTCTATTCCACATTTTCTCATCACCTTTTTTTTTCCCTAGAGTTCTGTTCATTCCCACTGCTCCCCCTGGAATTTCTCTGATGATTCACAACTTTTCTGATCTGAATGACATTCTGGTCTACTCATGCAATTCATGATTTGCCACTATTATTTGGACTTCTCAGCCTGTCCTTCAGCCTGCCAGCTGTCACCACGTGCTTGTAAGTTTAATAATTGTTCCTGATCCCATCATCAGTGCCTTTACTACTGATCTAAGTAGCACCAGACCCAGATGCATGTGCTGGCTGTCACTTACCCCTCTATCACATGAGTCTTGCATGGTTTGGTAGCTGCCAGGAAGCTGGTTATGCATTGGCACCCTTTTGTGCAGAGTGCTAGGCAAAATCAGAAATGAAAGATGGATCCTGTCCCAAGAAATTAACAATCTAATTAATTATTATTTTTTAACCCAAAAGTATATGCCAACTCCTTCCTTATCACATTTTGCATCTGGGAAAATGAGACCATTCATTCTGCACACCTGTTTTATCAAAATGAGATGACCACTTCTTTTTAGAAGTCCCAAAAATTATCAAGAGCCACATGTAAGGCTGGGTTTCAACTGCATTAAGCCTTGTTTAAGTCTAAAAGACTTTGTCTGTCTGCATCCCTTTTGCTGTCTGCTCACTCACTGCCTGCTCCACCTGGGATGCAAGTCAGGCAGCTCTTGGTTTTCAAACCTGACTGCTCCCAGTCTGAGTGACACTTCTTATGGTGTCACAACTGCTGCAGGGTCTGCAGGAATTGTCTGAAAGCCAAGAGCTCTGTCCGAAGGAAGGAAAAATGGCAAGGATATAATTATGTGAAATGAGTAAGTAAAATGCATCAACTCCAAGGCTGCAAGGCAAAGTAACAGAGAATGTAGCATTTTGCACCGCTCCTGTTGTGCAGAGTAAACCAGTTTTTAGAAGTGCTGAATCATGGCACTGGTTGTGGCAAGCAATGAAACCTCATCTTATTTTATGGAGTTTTGATCTGCACAGGCCATAACCAAGGTGAAGTATCCCAGCCAGAAAGTCTGTGACTGTGTGTTTGCAAAGCTGTTTGTGACAGCAAAACGTGGGCTCTGCTGTTGCTCCTGGAGCTGAAGAGTTAGTAACAACTCCTGTTGTTGATACGTGCAAAACATTTGGAATTAAGCACAGATCTGTGCTCTATTTAAGTGTACTTTTAATTACTTTTGATTAGGATAAAGAGGATAATTTTCTTTTACGAATTCTCAGGATATTCAGAACATCTGGAAATTAAAGCAATTCTTTGCATGCCAGGTTATTAGTGTCAACTTCAAAAGAGAAGAGAAGAGAAGAGAAGAGAAGAGAAGAGAAGAGAAGAGAAGAAAAGAGAAGAGAAGAGAAGAGAAGAGAAGAGAAGAGAAGAGAAGAGAAGAGAAGAGAAGAGAAGAGAAGAGAAGAGAATGCAGTGGGCATTATCCTCTTTATCACGGGATCACAACAAGGATATCATCTTTTATCATGGAAGAGCCTCACTACAGCCAGGGATGTAGCCCAGACAGGCTGGTTTTGCAGCCCTGAGGCTCCACACAGGATCTCCCACCACCACACTGCCCAAGCAGATCCATGCTGATGGAATTGGGAAGCAGGCATGGATGCTAGTGATTTACTGGGAATGCAGGAGGCTGCTTGTTTTAATATATGTCACATATGGCATGAATGTGTTAATGGAATTTGTACTGCAAAAAAATTATGTCCACACAAAGTATGGAATTACTTGGGTGGGATTTATGCAACAGGCATCAAATCCAGCAGAAACAGTCTAACCTTTCTGAGGCTTATTAAGTTTTCTTTTCATTTATGGAAATGTCTTAATAAATGCAAGGTGAATGCCAGAAAAAAAATACTATAGATTTAGTCAAAACCCAGCTCTTGTTATTTATAAACTTCCACAGCTCTATTCTGCTCTTATTTACATCAGGAGTAAAATTATTTTAAGTCACTGGGCCCAATCCCAAATCATCTGCATCACTGTGTTGAATGGGCACCAGCACTGTGGTGGTATCGGTTGACCCCAAAGTGATGCTAAGAATGAGCAAGAGAATGTGAAGCTAAAAATGTAATTAAGGGCATTTAAAAATTTGCAATTTTCCTGCTTACTCTTGTTGTATATGTTACATTAAATATACATCAAAGTAAGACTCTTCCATCCTTGCCTGCCTGCAAGGAGGAAGATGCAGGGCTCCCCAAGGCCTCCCGGAGTCCCGCAGGACAAGGACGGTTTTTACTCCTTGGTGGTGAGAAGGATATTTATCCAGGTTACTAAAAAAGAGATGACACTTGAGTGACCCCACTGTCTCTCCATCAGTGGGTAAGGCCCAATATCACAGCTTCAACCAAACTGTGACAATGCCTTTCGAAAAATTATGTTCCTACAAGTGTCATGAAAATCAGGGAGGCACAAATCTGGTGAGAGGAGACAGAGTGTCCCCAAGAGTTACACCATCTCTGGCAGGACAGGACAGCCAAGGAGGCCACTTTAGGCCACCAGGAGTGTCACAGGCTGGTGTTTGCAGTGCAGAGGGAGGAGGTGGACAGAGGGAGAAAAATTCGCAAATCCACTGGAAAACAGGGTTCTGTTCTTCACCAGTCTACACATCTTACTCAGTGCATCCAAATCCTGCTCTAATTTCATCCTGTACTTTTCCACAGCTGTAGCACTGAAGCATCTTAATTTCTTACAGACGCTAATGAATGCAACCTCAAAACACCCCCTGAGGTCAGCTGGGGTTACTAACTGGAGGTCACAATAAATGAGCTCCATCAAACCTTGCTCTGGTGGTTTCCAACACCACCTCAATCTGCTTCAGCTTCTCCCCGAAGTCACTGCCGCATGGCTGGCAGAGAAGACCTGGGGCTGGCTCCTCACTGCCCCTGGCTTCCCAGCCTGCATCCCAAAACCAAGCAAAACAGCTCCAACCAAGGCTGGCATCTTGGAAAAGAAACTTGTACATCAGCCCAAATCCCAGCATGTAATGCTAATGCAGGAGGAAATCAAATGGCACCAGGCAGAGAGTCTCTGGCCTTTGGAGACCTTGCCCCTGGAAATGAGTTTGAAGTGAAGCACTGTGTCTTTTCCCCTGATTTTTAAAAGCAAAGGATTTTTAAATCTTCCTGATGAGGAACTGTCCTAGTTCCATGGGTCAGGGAAAGTTCAGGATGGGGGCAGATCACAGGCAGGGGAATTAGAGTTCTAGATTTTGCCACTCTGGATGATGATGAGCTAAATGCAGTGCATCCTGCTGGAGAACCAGCCCTGGAGAAGGCCTGGACCCAGCCTTTGTCAGTGGTTCTGCCTCACACTGAGGTCTGTCACCTACACCAAATCTAATCCCCATCTCTCATTTAACCCTTTAAACACTGCACACCACACAACAGCAACCCAGCAAGGTCCATCCCTCACCCTGAGAACATGAAGGGCCCCACTCCCCAGAGGGGTGGGCAGGAAAAGGGAAAGCCTGGTCAGTAAAGGTCTCTCCCATCACCCTCCAGAGCAGGGCATGCAGCACTCAGAGCCTCTGCTGGGTGTGACAGAAGCCCTTGGGAAGGGAGCCACTGTCTCTCTGTGATGTTCACGTGACTGAGATTTTTCAGGCTTATCACTTCACCCAGTCTGGGGGTGTAAATGGGGGTGACACCACCTGGAGAACATCCCTGCTGTCAAACTTGGAGCTTCCACTCCAAAGCATGGAGTTTCTTCTAGGCAAAACATCCACAGCAACTTCTATGATGTGGATTAATTACCTGCATTTCTCTAAATTTATTCCCAAGAATAACTATATTCTCTGTGCTGAAAATTTGCATTGATACATATAAGCAAATATAAAATTACAATGTTTGTACCAACTACAGGCTGGAAAACTTCCATCGAAAAAGCTAATGTTCAGTAAAGTTATAATCCAGTGAAAACCTTAATCTTATCATGTTTAGACATCTTAACTAGACACCACGGTCTGTATTACTCAGAACAGGGTAAGGTTAATTTCTACATCACTCTGTATCACAGAGAAATCTGAAACCAATGTTCATATTTCATTTATTCCTCACTCCACTGAAACTCCCTTTCAAATCAAATCAATGTTAGCTGAAAATAGTGCTTTGCCACAAAAAAAAAGCACATTCAGATTTGTTCTGCTTCCACCATTTCAGTTATACTTTTCACAATTATTTTGAATGATGCCCTGCAAATCCTACCTCGTCCTACAAAACCGTATCAGCATCTCCCATCTCTCTGAACTCGTCTGTTCTCCCTTTGCCATTATCACATCAAATTCTGCAACATGGTCATCTCTGCCTCTTCTATAATGCACACTGACCCAGAATAAACAGAGGGAAAATATTAGCAAATGTGGTTCTTTTAACCAGGATCTTACACGTCCTCTCTAAATGGTGTCTGATGCAGTGCATATGCAGATCTGACTTTGCAAGTGTCATTTGGGGGAAATCCCTGGAGGATTCTCATCCTCTGAGTCTGCCAGCACTGACAGAATCTCACTACAAACACATTTAAACAAATGGGAGGGCAGGATGGCTTTTAAAATTTCTTTTCAGGACTTCTGCAAAAGCGGTGTTTGCCTGCTCAACAGACAGAAAAATGGAAAAGAGGGTAGAAAATGTAATAAGTGATTTGTCTGCCTTACTAAGCAGTTCTAATTGCTTGTGGATTGCTGCTGGCACGGTGGTACAGCCCCACATGGGGATGGAAGGGGCTTTTTGCTGCAGATGCGGCATTGCTGAGCCTGCAGAGCCACCACAAAATCCCACCTCAATTCCTCTCCCCATTAACAGCGAAATATGTAGAACAAAGGTGCTGAAAGGATATAGAGGGCTTTTCTTGTTGATCTGACAGTGCAGTTGTGTACAACACGGTGTAAAACTGAAGTTCAGCTGTTACGAGGATGTGAGATCGGGTCCTCATGTCAAGTCCATCTTGTCCCTGCTGCTCTGCTCCCAGTCCCATTTTGTTGCCTTGATTTCAGCCTTCTGGTTTGTTTTCGTTTCTGTAACAGGAGTTCCCATGCTTTCAAGTATCAACAAATGGTTTGTTTTCATATTTTCATGGAGGAGGAGAGAGTTGACAGACTGTTGGTCTGACCAGTGTGTTGGAGGGGTGGCAGCTTCACCCTCCAATCCACTGTCACCTTTGGAATACTATAAAATGTCAAAGATGTAAATAAACATTCCTTCTTTTCCAGCACGACTCAGCGTGTAGGTGCAGTTCTTTCCTGTCTCCAATTCGCACACCATTTGATGTCTTGCTCGCTTTGCTGACACCCTGGTGGAGTGTGGAGACCTCTTGGCTGGTTTCAGTACCATCCTTGTTATTCATCACACAGAGTTTGAGACTCAGGCAGTGTTTGACAGGACACAAAGCCAAGGCAGGGACCTGCCTCAGTTAAGGCAGGGACCGTGACACTTCGTTGGCCGCTTTATTTCCACGAGGTCAAGCTCAGCCCCACAGTCGGGCAGACGCAAGACAGAGCTGGCACAAAACTGACAGGAGGACCCTCAGGAGAAAAGGTCCAAAAGTTTTGTGGTCCAGGTCCCCCAGTATTTTTGTCTCCTGGCACTCTGGTTGTCAGTGAGGGGACTGAGGGGCAAGGAGCACAGAAAAGTTGCCGCGGATGGGAGGGAGCTGGGCACAGGTAAACACAATCCACCAGCAGTGGCTGCAAGATGCCACAGGTCAGAATCCTGCTGTGGAGCCAGCACTGGAGAACCTCTCCTGGACTCCAACATTGTTTTAAGCAAGCAAAACCCCTGTGTGTCTGCTCAGGAGAGGGTGACGTGTCCAAGGCTGGCAGCAGCACCGGCCACACGTCACAGCCCGTACGCAGAGCTGCTCCAGGCTCCGTGTGAGCGACAGCTCTGCAGTCAGAGCTGGGCTGCACAACCTGTCCTCAACACAGACACAAAAACAGAAACAAAGCACTTCAAATTTGTCATTGCCTTTTCTTCATCTCTGCCTTGCACTTCGCTTTAGCACAGCAATATCCTCCAGGGTCTCCTGATAAACCTCCCTGGGAAGCTGCGCCTCCTGCACCACAGCCATTCCTACCCCATGTCCCTGCTGCAGGGATCCTGGCCCCAAATCCTCCTCTCCTTCTCCCTAAGAAGCTGTCAGCCTTTAATCAATGCTGACTGAAATGTTTTAATCACCCTTAGGGAGTTCCTGCTCCTAGTTTTATCAATTCATTGACAATTTGGGATGCTTTGCATATTAGCATCAGCGCTGCCTTCAGAGGCTGAACTCGTCACAGATGCATCCCAGTGGCATACCAGTAATCCTTTTCCACATTAATTGGCCCAAGCATGCTGCACACCCCGTTGCATAAAGCCCAGGTTTTACCTCTGTGGCAGTGTGAGCCAGAAGCTGGCTTTGCTGCCGGGCTGATGTCCCCAGAGCACAGTGTGGAGCCCTCCCAAGCCCGTGTCAGACACCCCATCACACCAGACCAGCCAGCACAGCAGGCAGCCTGCAGGGCTGGGTATCAGGATGAGTGCATGCAACTAAAAATAGTTCAGAAACTGTGAAACCAGGGCATCCACCTGGATACCAAGGAAAAGGCCTTCTTCCTTCCGGGTATCACATGCAACCAGTGTCTCTTCAGAGGGAGAGGGAAAAGGAGGATAATTCAGAGCACCCACAACACTGCTGTGCTCTGGGGGAACATCTGTCTTGGTCACTTGTAGAGAGACTCAGACACCAAGCCTTTAAATCAGGTGCTTAGCATCACACGGAATGAATATTCTGTTTTTATTTCCTGTGTCTGCCACTTTGTTATCCAGTAAATAATTTTACTATGTAGCTCATCTTAAAGAAAAAAGTTTTATACCAAAATAGAGCCAGAACACATCTTTACACATCTCAGGCTATACTGAATGACAAATTTGGCTGACTGAGCCTTCACCTCCAGCTACAGAGACCCCAGCCTTGCTGCTGGGTCTCCTGGGGTTTGACCAGAGGAACTGCATCCCAGTTGGGGTGGGCTGACAGGGTTGTCACTCCCCAGTGAGACTCCCCTGGTATTACACCTGCTTTGATATCACACCTCTACTTCCTCAGCATCCCCAAACCCATATAGTGCCAGGCAAGCTGATTTAAGCTTTTAAGTGTCTGACTGAAATGATTTCCTCCTCCCTCCTTGCAGTTTTGCTCCCCATATAAAGGCACAAAGTGGTATATTTGAAACACACTAATGCATATCTATAGGTGAACTGCATAATATCCTATAAATTGGGAATTAAAGATTCTTAAACTCTAACCCAATAGGAAAAAGACAGCAAGTTCATGAAGAGATGCATCCTCTTTTCTGTTTCTGAATACATTATGCTTGCTTAAATCCCAGGCAGTGCCTGGTAATCCCCCCAGCTCTGTATCCAGTGATATCAGCATGTACAGTGCTCATGCAAACACACAGACCTGGGCTTCCCAAACCTCCAGGTGTCTGCAGAAGGACTGAGTGAGTTTGCCACAGCCATGAAGGAAGGAAAGAGCTACACTACAGCCCTGGATAGGGCTGCACATCATCCCTTCCATTCCCAGCCCACGAGACCTGGAGTGAATTCCCTGCTGCCCGTCGGTGCAGTGAGACCCAGCATAGGGAGCCAAGAGCAGTAAGGGCTGCTGCAGTCACTCTCTGCTCGTGGTGCTCAGCCATGGGGATCCTGAGTGGCACAGGTTAATGGGCTGCCCACATCTCCTAATCCTCATGAGCAAACACTGCCAGGAATGATTACTGGCCTCTGACAAAGGTCGTGTTCTATCAGGGCTCTACGCTCATTGCATCGGGATGTGTTTTCTTTACACTTGCATGTGGCTGCTGAAGCTCCTTTATTTTCATGCATTTTATTTCTGACACAGCTTTTTTGTTGGTAAAACCCAGTGCTTGGTGCTGTGCACGGCTTTAAGGTGGAGAGGAGAGGAGAGGAGAGGAG
>VYZR01010253.1:8521-21915 GCA_013400675.1 Oxylabes madagascariensis | reverse complement strand
TTTTGTGATCTTCTGAAATGAAAGGGTGCTCCAGCAAATGTTCCTAATTTACTAATTTCAGTCTTATGTTTTATGTTAAGGCGGAAGAGATAACTTTAACAATTGGTCAAGCCTTTGACTTAGCTTACAGGAAATTTCTGGAATCCGGAGGAAAAGATGTTGAAACAAGGAAACAAATTGCAGGTTTACAGAAAAGAGTAAGTTCTGAGCTATGTTGTTCTTTTTAAGAGATAAAAATACATGCTGCTGTATTTGTATTACCTGCTTTTTATGGAAGCATAATTTCCAGCATTATTCTTAGATTGCGAAGGTAAAAAAAAAAGACTGAAAAAAAACCTGTTGAAAAATATTTTGTGTCTTCCTGTCCTGCAAGGACACTAAAAAGCGAGGTTGAAATATGGAGGATACTGGAATTTAGTTATGTTTTGTAGTCAGATAACATGTTAAACCTTGATTCCAAATCACCAGATCTCTGATGAAACTTATGCTCAGTGAATGCTATTGTTGAAATCCGTGACTATCCCAATAGCTGTTGAATAACCACTTGCTTTGTAGATTCAAGAACTAGAAACTGAAAATGCAGAACTGAAAAATAAAGTTCAAGATTTGGAAAACCAGTTAAGAATAACGCAAGTACGCACGTCTCCAGTAAGTACACGACATAGCTCTTGTGTCTGAAGCCGCTCTGTATTTATAATCATTTTATGATCACTAAGAGCATCCCTGCTGTTCCCAGAGATTGCCATTAACATGCAGTGATCAAATAACGTGTCTGTTGAGGGGCAGTGTTGAACTAACAGTTCAATGAGCCAGCAGAAGTGCAAACTGCAGTCTCTCCAGCTGTGGCTCTTCCATACCTATTTGTTGCTGCCTAAGGACAGTGAATGCTCACTCGAGTAGAGATCTGAATGTGCCAGCTGAGGGTGAATAACGGTTCTGCACTGAAAAGATCTGGTTCCTAAATGCTGCTTGGGAGCTCCTCACGACTTTGTCACAAGCACATGGTCACCTGGGACTGACAGTCTGTCTGCTAGGAGTCATTAGGTCTTGGGAGCTAATGCTGGGTGCTAGGGGGAGAGGAGCAAAGGTGGGTTCCTCGCTGGAAATTCCAACTGCTCTGCAGTTCCTGCAGATCATCAGGACAGAAATTTAATGTTTATATTGCTGGCTGGCACTTCCTGATGCCTCGGCAGGACCTCCAAAAATGCAGGTTGCACTGCGTACCGGTCCTAATGACTCCCCTCTTCTTACAAGTGTGTTCCATCTGCACAGCTTTAGGCAGCTGTGAAAATAAATCCAATTTCTTAATGTATGTGTGGCAAAACCTTAGAACAAGAGGAGCTGCTTTTCAGCTGTGCATTTTGGACTGCCTTGTTCCTGCCCTGAATGTTCACCGTTTCCCCTTAAATGGATGTTCAAAAATGTGGGCAGTGTAAAAGCATATTTTCAGTGGTGCTGACAGTTTTTCAGTAGTGTCTGCACACTCTTTATGTTGATTAGATGGTTGTTCCCATAAGGGACTGTCATTTCATTTTACTGAAATCTACTTAGAGGAGAGAGCACCATAAATTATAGATACTGTGTAACCACCGCAGTGAACTTTTTAAATTTTGAATATCTTCTCACTTATTAAGCATTCAGTGATAGGTTATCAATTTTAATGCTAGATTTAATATCAGGCTGGCCAGTTCTTTCATCTTTTATTTTTCCTCAATTGGGATGGTAGGTTTTTTTAATTTATGAATGCGCAATAATTGAATGTATATTTGAATGCAAATAAATAGGCTCTTAAATCAATTGCAATCAATTATTTCCTTTCATTTAAATTAAAGAACTTTGTCATTTCATTAAGCAAAAAAAAAAATTAAAAAAAATTATTAATAATTCCCCAAAAATATCTGGTAGTTTGTGACTTTTATTATGTCTTTTAAGACAATGATGTTGCATTCCATATTAAAGAGTTAACATCTAAATTTGTTAATTTACTGGCCACTTGTAAACTCTCTCCCTGGATGGTGTTTTATTGTTAATTACTATTGGTACAGTGAATAAGCATATTGCTTAAATAGCATTTGTGCTGCAACAAAACTGTAGACTATTGATAATTATTGATATTAGATAATTCATTTCAATAATCACTGTTGGCTATTAATTTGCACTTTTATTTTATTGCTTTATTTACTCCTTAATCTTTAAAATGAAAGCCCCAAACATTTCCTGTCTCAAATGTTTAAAATTGCAGAGAGCCTGTTCACCATATGCATCCTTCTGACACAAAAGACTTCTGTAAGTGGATGAGTGTTGGAACAGGATGCCCAGAGGTTGGAGCTCTCTGTACTCCTGGAGATGCTGGAGCTTCCCTGAGCATGGTCCTCAACAGCCTCAGCTAATTGGATCCTGCTTCAAGCAGGAGTTTGGATTAAGCTCCTTTCCTTTTACAGGATTCTTCCGTCAGTTGGGTGTGCAGCCAAAAATTAAAATGAAACAAAACCAACCAACCAAAACCAAGCACATTTTTCGGAAAACCTCTTTCTCAACTCCAGGCCCACAGCAGTTCCCACCAAGCACTATCAGCTTGGGCACCTCACCAAGAGGCAGCTTTTAGCCAGGTCCTTTCTGCCCCAGATCTTGTGGAGATGGAAAATCCGAGCTCTCAAGTGTGCTGCTGTAGGAATAACTCCATGTCAATGCCACTGTTAGGTTGAGAATGAATGAAGGAATGGACTGCTGAGGTTGACAAGTGACTTCAGTGAGAGAAAAAGAAGCATAGATATTTTTAGGGCAGTTTGAGTCTGTTGAAAGGATTATCAGTCAGTGTGCCTGGAATAGCACTGAACGTGATGACATCTATCTCCTTTTTTACTACGTGAGCAACAAATATGTATGAAGGAACAAAATTGCAAACAATTCGTAAGACAATTGATTGCCTGCTATAGTTTGCAATTAATTTTTTACACTTTTCATTCAAATCAACTATAATTTCAAGTATGATTCTGCAAAGTCTCAATTCCTATCAGAAAAAAGAAGTGGTGCAAAAATTTTTCTCCCTTTTTCCACATAATTTCTGTAATGAAAAAGATTCCTTTAATTTTAAACTAAATATTTGGTGATTTTTTCAGAATTAAACTAAAAATATCTGTACTGCTGCTGCTCTGTCTTCAAAATTAAATAACAGATCTATATTGTGATTATTTTGTCAGAGTAAACTTTTCGGATCTGCTGGTAGTATTTTCTGAAATAAAATAGCATAAATGAAACTGAATATCCAACATGGAGAACAATACCTTGTTTGAGCCCTTCTCTAAACACTTTTGCATGGATGGGGGAAAGCTTCCTTCCATGTAGATAGTCTTGGTATTACATACTGTGAACGTAAGATAATTGTTCTTGTGATTTAGAACAGATTTATTTAAGTTTTATATTTTCTTGCATTTTTTATATCACTCTGTTGAATTATGCAGAGATGCCAGTGCCATACAACAGCTTTCTGAAGCTTTTCTTAGACATAATAAGCATTTTGATTTATTTATATATATTTTTTTAATCTTTTACGGCTGGAGCTCCTTACCTGGCAGTCCAGCTCTAAGGTCTAGGGAAGGGATTGATCAGTGGTCAATGGAAAGTTTAAGCCTTGATCCTTGACACCTAATGTGGTAAAAGAACACGTGCCTTTAACTGGCAGCACAGCAGTTCGGAAAGAAATGTTCAGTTTCAGAAGCCAACTACAGATGGTTAAAAGTTGTTTTTGTTGGTGCTTAAACAGTACCTTGGATTTTCATACCTTGCGCTTTCCCTTTTGTTTTCGGTTGTTTGCATGCTGTTTGTGCTCTCAATGTTTGCAGATGCGCTCAAGTGGCTTCCCTGTCTCACAGGGTGTTGAGCCCTCGCTGTTGTGTCACTGCATGGCCTCAGCAGCGGGTGTGGGACTGCAGCAGCCCCAGCAGCGAGGGGATTCAACAGGGAGCTCCTTCCCAGAGTAGGGGGTGCTGCAGGGTGCTGGCAGTGCACAAACGCAGCAATGGAAACGCTGACATCCCTCTGGGCTGTGTCCTCTTCTCCCTCAGGGGAGAGAAAAGTGCAGCCAGGGGGGCTAAGCACGCTGAGTTACAATGAGAGGGTGTTTTCCATCCCCAGGAGAGGAGACTGCGGAGCTTTTAGAATTTATTGCACCTGTGGAGTGACACACTGCTGTGACAGACAGCACATGATTGTGGAAAAGAGACAGAAAGGATTACCTCTACACGCTGAGTCGTGCTGGAAAAGAGGAACTTTATTTACATCTTTCACATTTTATAGAACTCCAAAGGGATCCATGGATTGGAGGTGAGAGTTGCCACCTCTCTGGCCCACTGGCCAGGTCAACGGTCAGTCAACTCTCTCCTCCTCCATGAAAATATGAAAACAAACCTCTTGTTGACACTTAGAGTGTGAGAAAGATCTTGATAAGAATACAAAGCATTTTCTCAGAAGGCTGCATTGAGCGACACATGATGTCACTGTCATGCTTTAAATGTTAAGATACTGATCCAGGACAGAATGCCTTTCCCACCTGGCAGTGACTGGGAGGCCATGAGGGCACCATTTGCATGCAGTGCCAGTCTATAATTTCTTTATTCTTGCTTCTGAGGTGCATTGATTTCGGCGTCTTTAATCATTCTAGACTCATTAGTCTTCCTGTTAGTTTTCAATGAAATGAAGAAGGAAGAAAACACTTTGGGAAATTTGAAGTGCAGCAGTTTTTTTTTGTATTATATCACTGACCCTTGATATTGCTGTTTGTGTGGCTTGGGTTTTTTTTCAATTTGTTTTTTTTTAAAAAAAAAAAAGGCAAGCCAATTCTGCTCTTTCTGACAGCTCAGTCTTCTAATTCTCAGATCCATTTTCCCACAAGCAGGACCCAATTACATTTCCTGTTTTCACTTCAGTATCAAAAGAAAATAGAATGTGAGAGCATCTTTAAACTGCGGAGGGGTAACTTAATATGTTTTAAGCATCTGGTCCACTGCACATTTAGAAAAAAAATTGTTTCAACATGTTTCAGTTCTAAGTAGATACATCCTGGCTGTCATTTGAAATAAACTTTTCTAACTTTCTGTTCACTGAAAATAAGTTTGTAGCTAAATATTAAATAAAACCATTTGCTCAGGATCAAATATAATAGTATCAAGACTTAAAATTCAGATCCTGCTTTACTTCCAAAATGTTTTTAAAACATTTTTTCTGTAGTTTCACAAACTCTAGACAAAATGTGATGTGCCAGGCTGGACTGCAATATGTGGCTTTGCTGACAGATTTGCTTCTCTAAAAGGAGTTGGCCCTGTGCTCACATACTCCGTTCTTGGGTAGTAGTGGTGAACATGTTCTTTGCAAAACATAATACTAAAACACCTTAATTTGCTGATCCTTCACATCAAAATGTGTACAAATTGATGACCTATCCAAAATTCCATGTACGGTCTAACTAAGACAAGAAAATGCAAGCAGTGGACTGTAAGCTTAAAGCTTCATTTTAAGCACAGAATCAAAAATATTTTGAGTTGATGATTTCGTAAGAGAGGACATTTTTCCAGCTGAAATATCTGTTACTAATTGTTTTAGTTAAATTATGGTTTAATAATAGTAAATTGGGGTATTAGGGAGTTTGTGAGTCCTCAGATGCTCTATTAAAAAAAAATCAAAATAAATTAAAAAAAAGTTTGCATATGAAAATTGAAAATAGTAATAATTAAAAAATTTAGGGGTGACTTTTCTCTCTCCAGTTTATAAGTAGTGCAAGTTAAAGGCTTGTTTGAGATGTACAGAGGGAAATTCGGTCTAAAACTGCTTTTCTGATGATTCTTGCTTGTTTTGCAGTTTTTTTGCAGGCCAACTAAGGGTTTATTTGAGGACATATTTTAAAATAATACTGACAGAGTGAAATGGGTGCAAAATGCATGTGTGAATAATGCTATTATCTACCATTTACATTTTTGCAGTGTGTAAATGGGTGAAAAGCATTGACAGCAATCAAGTTCTGCTTTTGAAGGATACAATTGCCATCAGGATTCTCTCCTTGCTCGGTTATTAGTATCACTATGAAAATTTTTCTGTAGCTGCTCTAAATCTAGCCATATGGCCAAATCAACATCAATATAATTTAGGTGCTTTTTCTGTCAGTTCATAAACTCTATGGGAAAAATAAAATTCCTTTCTGAACCTATAAAAGAAGCCATTAAGGCAATGAGATCATAGTTGGAAATGAAAGAGAGAAAACTGGATTGTATAATGAAATACTTTTGCATAAAATATATTGTGAAAGTTGAACATCAGATTATCAATCTTCACACTTTTTCTCTCAGGATATCGTAGCTAATTAGATTTACATTTGCTCAGCACATTCAGTAAATAATAAACTGCTTAGTGATCATTTTTTCTGCATTTGGGTGGATGATTTTGAGCAGTGCTCCTAGAACTCTGAAAAGTTAGTCCCTCAGATAGCTGTGTTTGCCAATGCAGAAGTGTTATGCAACAGGAACTATCACTTTTTTTTGGTGTCCTGAGTGGCTCTGTGGAGGACATGCAATCCCAAACTAAGTGTTTGCTTAGTTTGCCTATCGAGCTGCGCTTCCATGTGCCATGGGAAATGTTGGCATGGAATGTTTCCTTTGTCTCACTCCTTTGCATGCTCTGCTAAAGTTTCTGTGACTTGTGTATCTGTTGTTTACTTCTCATCTGTTTTAGTGGCTTGGCAATGCTTTGATCATTGGTCTTTTTTGCATTTGGTCTTGATTATGTGAGGACCATTGGATTCTCATCTGGCTGTTTGCCTGTGGGGACACTGCTGCAGTTTGTACCACAGGGAGGCTTTGGGTGCTGCTGCAGTGCATAACTGCGGCCTCCAGAGCTCAGTGCAGCCCTGGGCTCACAGAGTGGCTTCACATCGTGTCTTGCTTGCTGCTGTTTCCATTGCCAGGGTTCCCTGGGCACACTGAAATGTGGGGGAGCAGAACTGAAGGGCAGCAGGAAGAGGTGTTGGAAGAAGCAGCCCCAGAAGGATCAGTGTTCTTCCATGCACCATAAGTATTACCAAAGAAGCAGCGTGGAATACATATTCCCACATGGAGGTGGTGCAGAACCCCTCCAGTTTTAAGCAGAGCATTAAAGATAGTGATTTAGACCTTTCCTCCAAGGTTTTGTTGTGACCTAAAAACGCAGGCCACCTGCCCCAGTGACCCTCACTGAAAAGCTTTACCACACTCATGGGAAAATCCCAAGATAGATGTTGGAACTGTATGCAGATTTCAAAAAACCATTTAGGAATGTGTTTATGCATATAACTTGATTCCTGTTTCCACCAAGATTGCCAAGTGGGAAAATGCACATGGTTTTTGGTTGTTTGTTTTTTTTTGGTTTTTTTTTTGCCTATCTTCAGCTTTTTTGGATTTATAGTATTCTGTGTTCAGTTGTTTGAGCACTTCTTCATGAGGGTATAAAATTCTGTTACACTGATGATGTTAAAAAAAATTATTTTGAAATTGCCTGTGGCATATTTCAAGTCACTGAAAAAGTACTAAATGAGCTGAAGATGTAGCAGTTAATGAATGAATGAAACTGCTAATGCTTTTACAGTATTTTATGAATTGGTAAGTTGTGGATTAGTGAGTGTTCTTAGTAGTCCCAAATCTCAGGAAATGAGCAGGTTCTTGACTAAATGCATAATTTTCAATTCAAGGTCACTCACCATTCCCTGGAACATCACTGCAGTTACCCACTGTGGTGGTTCTGTATATTACCAATTTGAATGTTCTAAGGAACAAAACCACTTTCTAATTTGTTCTAATTCACTTAGGTGATTGTTATGTGGGTATGGCAGAGATTGCATTCAGTGTCTAGAGACACCTTGTAAAAAGAAGCAATTTTGAAGTGATTCCCTGATAAATAAAATCTCAATCACATTACATTTTCTAGTATGATGCAGCACAAGAGTGCTTCTTCAGCACCATTCTCAGTAGAATGAGTCAAAAATAAATCCTTTGCTGGCATATAGTTACATCTAACCTTAAAAGAGACCAAGTGCACTGAACTAGTCTCATGATTTTATGAAGTATCATTTCCTGTTGTTTTCTTATATTAATGGAATGAGGCCCAAATTGGAACATATGTTATCAATGCCACTAGAGGTCTGAGTGGGAACCTCGGACAAAACATAGTTGCTGTATAAAATGAGAATTTAATTATTTTTATTCTATTTTCCTCCTTTGTAATTTGGTGTAAGACTATTAATTTTCAGAAGCTACACTCTTTTCAGGTTGTGTTCTTTAGAGTAAGGGTCTCTTCCTTTCTCCTCCCGCACTTTGTGCATCTGGTGATAGCCCCTGTTTTCCATGTCGAACACACTTCCCTGCTGCCCCTGGGGTGTCTGTGGGCTGCCTGGATCCAGAGGGCTGTGAGCAGGGAGCCCATCAGCCTTGCAGGTCCTTCTGGGCCATGGGATGAGACAGAGAGCAGCACTCCCAGCACCTGATGGGTTCTGTGCTGCTTCGCAAATGAACAATTCCTAGGGAAAATTCATTTCCTGAGCAGGTGCATTCCCGAAACTGTTATAGGAAGCTCACCACCCCATATGGTGTGTGGTGTCCTAAGTGTCACTGATGAGACCTGTGACTGCTCCAGTTCAGGGCTCAGATATTGATATATATGATACCAGGGCTGTATATTCTGGTTTGATATTGTATTTTTCCATTGCCTGGATTTGATATACGTTCATCATCCTCACGGCTTTGCTGCTTGGTGTCCTACCTGCATTTTGCTGCTTTCTGTGTGATTTTTCATGTGCCATCCATGCCTTCATATGAAAACTTCTTATCCTTTGCTGTTTTGCGTTTCAGGAGAGTATTTGGCTTTCTTAATTTCACTGTATTTAGTATTTTTGAGCATTTGTTCTTCCAAGGGTTGTTTTTTTTCCCCATAGTTACATATAGCAGCAAGGATTCCATGGCAGTAATGCACCGTAGCACTGTAACTCCTCTACCTGTAGTCTGGTGATACTCCTAAAATAATAATCAAAATGCTTTTCTGTAGGTTTTTTTTCTTCTTTTTTATTGATTACCATTCCAAACCCTCCATTTCACAATTCCAGTATGGAAATTTTGGAAGTTGAGATGAAAACCTTTTTTGTTTTTCTTTAATGCTGAATTGCAAGTTTTGAGTTGGGAATTTTGTGGGTTGTTTTGATATTCTCAAGTATGGCATTGTTACTACATTTGGTCACCTGTAGCCTTAGCCAGGTTAATCTGTAAAGAAAGTGAAGAAAGAAGCTGAGACTCATTTTAAAAGGATGTGAAATGTTTTGTTTTCTACATAACACTGAAAAAAATGGTTTAAAATAATTGATTGAATCCTGCTCTACTGAGTTATGCAAACTTCTAATGAAATAATCATGACGTACCCATTGTGTAACGCTACAAAGGGAGCAAAAGCAACCGTCAGAATTCTTGCTGCACTCATCTGCCACTGCCTCAGCCTGGGCCAGTCACAGGGGTTTGGCCAGGACACCTCCAGCCCAGGTGCCATTCCTGCCTTCAGCGTGTGGAACCCTTGGCTGTGACCAAGAACAACTTTCTGCACAAGTGTGCAATCCCTTCTGTTAAGATCCAAAGTTTAATCTGTCCTCTGAAGATTTTAGTGCAATAATGAGCTGTTCTTTCAGCGTTGGTGGGATATAAATGGTAGGTTTTTCCTCAGTTAGTCAGAGAAAAGTCTGACTTGTGCATTAACCAGCGCAGTAACTCTTCTCCCCAGACTTGTGCCTACCTGCTAGTTTACAAGTGCAGATGTGAGAGATTGCTGATACCTTGTTGGATTTAGACATTTCTTAGCATCTCACACACACACACACTATTGGAAAGATGTCTGATTTCATTTTATTTGGTGTAATGATCAAGGATCAGATTGTCTTTGTTCCAATTGGTATTGGGTTACCTCTTAATGTGGCATATTCTTATATTTTGTTTTGAAGTAGTTTCAAATTCTGTATCTTGTAACTATAGCACTGAACAGCGAGTTGCTGACGAGCTTTTTTGAAATATGAAATGTGTTTCTTTTTGTTTTTCTTTCCCTGACGTTACCACGTTCTGTTCCTCAGAATGTTTTCTCTTTCTGTGATTCCTTTTCAGCTGCTGCACATAAAGTGTGATAATGATGAACATATGTTTCAAAGACCCTCTGCTTTTTTCTGGTGTAACAATGAGGATTCACCTCCTTGTTTAGATATCTCTTCCATTACGCTTACTCCTAGGAGTTCTCCTGACTCTAGACAACCACCTGGATTGTTAATACCACCACCTTCAAAAAGTGGTCTTCCAAAGCCTGCCAGTGAATACAGCTGCCCAAGACCTCGTGTAATCTTACTGTGCAAAAGCTTTTTCAGTTTGGGGTTTTTTTATTTTTGGCTTTCTTTTGTTCTTTGTTGTGTATTAACTTGTATTAAAAATGTGCATTTTGTACAGTGGCTAAAGGATAGGGTAGATGAATCTTAGGTTTTCCAGGGGTACACTTAAAATATGGAATTTGTGAAGAATTACTCTTTATTTCTACAGAGCTTTTTCTCTTCCATCCCCAAAACATAAATTCTTATTTTTCCAACATGTTTAAATTAATGATCTCTGTTATCTGTCAATCTTTCGTTAATTTTTTTTCTATAAAGGATAGCGATTCAAAACAATTCTAAAGGTCCAACTTCAAGGGCTTCTTCCCCACATGAATTAATAGAAAAGCAATAAGCCATTAAATGACTTTTAGCATACTTTATAAAAACTGTGCAAAATGAAGATTGAAAATTATTCTCAAATATGAAATGGGTATATTGCCTGCTTTTTCATATTCATGTGCTTATACCCTCAATTTTTCTTCCATTTGCAAGTAATATTTGGCTTTATTTGGTGACCATCCTGGCTTTCTGCATGTGTTCACTAAATAAAAATGCTTCTTGTGCTCATACATATTCAAAATACACATTTCTTAATTCACTGACAGTTTTAATTAAACAATATCAGTAGAATCAAAATGACCAGTTAGCAACTTCAACGAAATGGAATGTAACTGGGAAATGAGTTTAATGTTTGGGTTTTCTTTTTTTGCCTAAAAGGCACATTTATAATTAAATGTAAGTGCTGTTTATCTGTCTTTTAGATAGCCATAAACATTTAGCAAATAATCAGATTCTCCATTAGCACATATGATCTCCAAGACATTCTAGGATTACCCATGGGAGTTGATGGAAACGGAGGTTGATGTAAGCATTTATTTATGCCTTAACCTGATCCCACCTTCCTGATGCTGTCAAAAGCCCGTCTACAGTCAGAGCGAGGTTTGGATGAAGGAAGGGGTGTGCTTCTTTATTGTGTTTATTTTGGGCCCAGCACATCCATTGCTCTGCTTTGAGTGGGAGCAGATGACATCGAGCCAGATCAGCCAGACTTAGATTATCCTGGTTCTCTGCAGGGTTAAGGCAGGGTCCGTGGACACTAACAGGAGACTGTGGTGTCTAAACTCGGCGCTGAAATCTTTTCACGCGTGATCTTTGAAATTCCAATAGTAACTTGAGGGCAGTAAAAATTCTGAATGTGTTAAAATCTTGAAAACTAATTCTTTTATGAAGTTAATTCACCTATAGCATGTGAATAGCAATGACCGAGAGATTAAAAAAAAAAGGGCAAAAAATAAAAGCAGCATGTTAAATGTAGATTTTTTTATTGCTATGCTTCTGTACATCTGGGAAGAAATATCCCAGGTTCTTTTAGATATTGAACAGTTATAGATCTCTCTTAATCCAATTTTAAAATATTAATCTAAATTTAAAATATGAATTCAAAACTCCTAAGAATCACAGAACCTCCAAGAAGTAGGAAATGTAGGACTTGAGAGCCCTGCGTTTTTCCTCTTTTAACAGTGCATTCAGAGGAAGGCTGTGGATCAATATTGCTTCTCAGCAGCCACTGCAGAGAACTTCCAGAGGGAAATAGGGGTGGTTCAGGACTGCCTGTACACTTGGCTTAGGAATCTCTGCCATGAGCTGTCCCAGGGCAGCTGCAGGTCTGCAGGACAGGCACTGAAGAAAGGAGCATTCCAAAATAAGGGTTTTTCCATGGGACTCTCATGGACAAGCAGGTGCTAAAGACCACCTGCTTGCCAGGTTATCATATTTGTGTATTCTGAATAAAAGGATCCATGTGACTAATTTGACTTGTGCTTCAAAATTTCTGTGTGGACAGTTTGGGCAAACTGAATCTTGTTTCAGAGCTGCAGGCTTTTGCTGTGCCTGGCTGTCCTTTCTAATACACAGGGTGTGGGGATTTTTGTATTCAGCAATAACATGAACACGCAAACTAGTTTTGCCTTCAGCTTTTCAGTTTTCATCTGTTTCATCCTCTGTCTTTANGTTTTGCCTTCAGCTTTTCAGTTTTCATCTGTTTCATCCTCTGTCTTTAGTGTTCAGTGTATTTTGACTTGACTGTGCCTCTCTTGTGCCCTGAAGTAGTGGACTGGTAGCAGGAGGAATGGACCATTCAAAACCAAATATGCCTGTAGAACTGTAGTAATTGGTGGGTTTGGGGTTTCTTGCTTGCCCAGTATTTTTTTGAGCCCTTCCAAATTCCTGGGCCTTTTGAATGAAATCTTTTCAGTTGTACCTTCGAGGACAACAGGTTTATTTTGGATATAATTATTCGGTGTATTACATCTAGATTATTACTTATGAAAAAGCACATTTAAAGCTTTGATCATACCAGTTTCTCTAAGCTGCCAAATAAGAGATCATGTAAAGAAGAATTAGAAAACCAAAAATACTGGGATTGTGTCTTTTACCTTGGTTCTGTGCTCTCCAGAGCAGAGCACATTGTTGTCACCATATTATCTTGACTGGGTCTCGTGAAGGTGTCTGTGCTCGTATGTTTTTAAATAGAGAACTGCTTGTCACAGCTTTGGCAGGTATAACTGTGATACATTTCCAACTGAAAATGGAAATATTACAATGCTGCTTTTGTACTGGGGAGCGTTAGCATGTGTCAGAGTCTGTACTGCAAATGCTATTTGCTTGGTGTCAGGAGCCGGGGTTTGCATGCTGATGGTTGTTTTTAACTTTTTTTTCACAATGTGACTCTTATCTGCATGCTGAAGAATTCAGTATTGTGATCTTTTTCANAGTCTGTGTTTGTATCTTCGGTTCCTGATGCCTATTTTAGGGTGGATAAGGGACATTAGTGTTACTGCCTGCCAGCATATGGAGCACATTTAAGGAGATTGTGCTGTTTTGGGGCATGCCTCTAGGATGCAGAATTTTCATCTGTGAATGGGAGCTGTGCACAAAAAAAAAAAAAAAAAAAAAAATTTTATTACTTCCATCAGTGAATGGTTTC
>VYZR01010252.1:0-13462 GCA_013400675.1 Oxylabes madagascariensis | reverse complement strand
AGGAATCCTAACCGCTAGACCATGTGGGACTGCACATAGGCTGTGCCTGCCTACGTATACTACTTCCTACACTGCTTCGTTTTTGTACTGTGCCTGCCCGCGCTGCCTGCTGCCCACCGCTCGTTGCCCCCTGCCCGCTGACCACCGTTCACTGCTCGCTGACCTCAGCCCGCACCGTTGGTCAGGATCAGGTAGTGGGGCGAGGCATGCAGGGCCGCTCCCTCACTTAGTTAAAAGATGAGGTTGGAGGTTGACAAAACTGGAGAAGTAGGAAATAACTAATGGGAAGATGAACAAATGAAGTCTGGCGTAAAAAGGCACAGAAACTTGGTAACAGCCACCAATGTGCTCTGAAACAAATTTGAGCAACCACAAAAGCAGGCCGAACAACTGCACTACCCGGTTTTGACTGAGAACAACCTTATCATACAGTGGTACAAGGCAGGTAACAGGTGGCACACTGCAGTGTGGCCATGGATGTGCAGGAAGAAATTACTATTGAGCATGTGGAGGAGTAATGTTGGATGTTGAAGAAACTTCAGAATCGATGTGCCTGAACCATTTTAATCTTCCAAGTTATAACGCTTTCCCTGTATGTGGAAAATTTACACCTAAATAGGCAAAGGAGAGAATTAGGACTATTGTAGTGAACAGAGTGTAAAACCTGTGGTGGTGACAGTGATGTATTTAGGAAGTTAGAGTGGCTACCGAGGCAGAAAACAGAATTGTGAAAAGTGTCCATTACCCCCACACCGAGTGTGTAATGTCACATCAGCATATCGTGTGGTTGCTACATTTAGATACCACAAAGGCTTGTTTTTTGGAGCAGCTGGTTGGAGAACATAAAAGAAGCAATTGGGTTTAATGCTGAGTTGTGTGAGGGGCTATTAGAACAATCATGCATAGCAGTGAGTATATATAATGTATTCAATCTGGTGACATTGAAAGAACAACATCAACAAAGAAATTCCTCCCTCAAGAGGTTATTAAAATGAATAAACCGAAAGGGTAACATGGTTGTAAAAGCATGGAGTTTCTAAAAGTACTCAGAACCGTTGTATCACCACAAAGAAAAAACTGTGGCTACAAAGCACCATAAAAAAGGCTATGGAAATATTAAATTAAAGATAAAATACTCTTCAAAACGTGAAGGTGGTATAGACCATGTCCATGTGCCAGCAGAGAAAATCCTAAATAGGTTATAAACGATCAAATTAATCTGACAGTAACTACACAATGTAGATTTGAGCAGATTCTGTTTCCTTTCATGGATCCCAACTGCAGCCCACTGACCCGCATGAGGTTGCTGAAGACATGAACAAGGACTGGCTGACAGTCAGAGGACCCAGCTTTTGGCATGCAATGATCTTAGTCCGTCTCTGATATGAGAGGGCAATTTGCTCCCGGGGGACTTGACACCACTGGTGGAGAGATTTGAGCTTCTTCCATGTATTAAACTCCCTGTCCTCAGCTTCTCTTCTAGTTGTAGCACTGGATGCATCTCTTTCTTCTTCCAGAAGGCCTGGTGACATGTCAATATGAGCAGCAGTGCCAGCATCTATGCCCCTCTACTTTTGCTTGCTTAGGAATTGCATGTGAGGGAAGGGTGAAGATTTTCCTTTGTCAACCATCCCTGAAGATGGGGACCTGGGGGAGGCAGAACTTTGGCTTCATTTCAACTGGCCATGCTCATGCTGTTACCTCACCTGCCTGTGAAGCTGTTGTCAGGGCCCCAAGAGCACTAACAAGCCCTTAGACCAGCCTCACTTAGGGCTTGCACCCCAGCTCTGCCCAGGAGCCCCAGTTCAGATTAGCCCCCGACCCTCAGTCCCCATCTGAGCTGTGTTGAAGTGTGCCTGTCTCCAGTGCTCTCACCAATGTGCCCATGCCCATGGCCATGCCCAGCCCTGAGTCTCTCTGACTCTGACCTGCAGCCTGCCTGCTTGACATAACCTCAGCTCTGCCTGTTACTACAGACCTGACATGGGCTGGGTCTGTCCCTGGTCACCATCACTGGCCTCATGCTGATCCCAACCTGCAGACTGACTTTCCAGCTTGACCTTAGAGCTGCCTCATCCCTATGAGCGGCTCAACAGTCTGGGCTGCCCATGAGACATGGCCCCCTGCAGATGTGCTATTCTGGGGGACTACCTACAGGTTGCATGGGGTGGTCCCCTGAGACATTGCTCTGGTGTAATCTTAACTGTTTTCTCTCCTCTACTAGCAGCTGTTCACAATGAGCAGCCTTAGAGGAACAGGGACAGAGATGCATAGGTTCAAGCTGTCAGCACTCAGCCTGAGTGCACAGCATTCAAAATATAAATATAAAACCTGTTTGTTGAGTTGATCTGCTTAGTAGATCTCCGAGATGTTTAAAAAACTAGCAAAGAACAGCTTTCAAAGGGGTTTGCCTAAAGCTGAATATCTGCATGCTGAGAGGAACCCAGCTTGCCTGACACAGTGCAGCACAGGGGGACACTGAGCATTGCAATGCTGGCAATAACAGGTTTGGAAACTTCACTTCCCCTTGCAGTTATGTGGTAGAGCAAAGAATTTGCTGACGTTCCCACTGAGTTCAGCAGGAGCATGGCTGGTCCTCAAACCCTTGACTGTATGAGAAAGGATACCAGATAAAGAGTTGTAACCCACTTCTAGTGCTCATTATAGGATTTCTGTTTTCAGTGTGTATTAGTAACCAGGTGGTGTGCAGGCAGAGCTCAAGACAATACCTGAGGGTAAAAGGGATTGAATTTTAAAAAATGAAATCTGTTTTATTTTATTGAAAGGATACAGTAAGAAATAACAACATGCAAAAATTTCAGTTGAGGACACCTATAAACAACAAAATGAAAGATTTTTTTTTTGGTGTATTAGTTAAGAAGAACAGGAATAATAGGATGAAGATGAGAAAACTTAGGCAAAACACCCTGGTGGGATTTCAGATAGATGTCTGAATGGTCACCCCAGAGACAACAAGGCCAGAAAGAAATACTCCCAGTGGCTACTGTCCTCATTCTCACCCCAGTGCTTGCCAGATCATCCATCAGGCCAATACAGGTTCCTAAGTGTCAAAATGCCACTCTTGTTCCATGCCAGTTTAATGAGCTGATGGGGTTCACCCAAGCTCA
This sequence comes from Oxylabes madagascariensis, assembly GCA_013400675.1. Classification (NCBI taxonomy): domain Eukaryota; kingdom Metazoa; phylum Chordata; class Aves; order Passeriformes; family Timaliidae; genus Oxylabes; species Oxylabes madagascariensis. Next base: position 10,334 of record VYZR01010252.1, on the reverse strand, counting down.
GATGAACACCAGAATCAGGACTCAGAGCAACAAGAGAAGCGGGACTTGTTGCATGGGGGGCCCTCGGCTCAGTTGAGCCATTTCACCCACTGCATACTTCTTTCCCATCCAAAGGCATGTTGACATCATATCTAATGCCCTTCCCCTCTTGGCATCTCTCTTCTCAAAGGACACAATTCTCCTTTGCTGCAGGGAGATGTTACCCCTGCTATATAACGTCATGGCTGTGTCAGCAGCCAGGGAACCACAGCAGCAGGGAAGATGGCAAAAACCTCCCCTGTATGTTTTTACTCACAATCTGTTTTGGAAAGCAGGAGGGGAAACAAAGAGCATTTGCTGCTCCATCTGTTTCTATGTCCCATGCTGCACAGTTGGGTTACAGCCAGCTGCTGCATTGCCAAGCAGTAACACGATAGCACTGCTGCTCATTCTACAAAGGAGCTAAAGATGGTAACGCAGAAAAAATTAGGACAGGATGATTTTTAAAAAGCAGAACACCTCTCTAGTTATATAANAACAACAACAACAAACAAAAACCACCACCAACCAAAACACAACAACCTGCTGATTGGTGCCTAAAAACATGTATTTTTACAAATGGCCAAATATCTCCAACTATCTTTTTCCGAAGGACTATCTTGGGCTGTTCAATATCATCATCTTCACAAAACAGACAGGATTAATGAAGAACAGCTTTTTCTTTCCCTCATACTTGCTAAGACTATTTGACAGAGAGAGCTCTAACAGCACACAATCCAAAGAACTTCAGCCATCAATGCTGGCACCCAGGTCAGCCTGGTTCCCTTCAATAAGGTCTTTGAGACACAGGATATAAGATGTCTGTGCTGAAATACTGGGGAAATCACCACATATGTCTGCCCAGCTCAAACCTCTAGCTCCCTGATATGGAGTTACAGATGTGTTGGTTGGGAGGAGCCTTTGGTAAACATTAGCCCAAACTCTTGCTTGAAATAAGACCATCACCAATACTAGATCAGGTAAACCATGGCTTTGCATAGCCAAACCCTGAAAATCTCCGAGGACAGAGATCTCATTACCCATCTGAGTGAACTGTGCCCCCCAATCAGCCCAGCACTTTATCTTTGTTGCAGCAAAGAGCTCCCCATGGTGAGCCCGTATGTAAACACTCGTAGGAGTATCTGGGCAATAGTTTGACCTATTTAAACACAGGGCTTTCACAGAATGTCTTCTGATGTTATTGGCTCCCTCATCACAAGAGCACACTGAGCTACTCCTGCTCCTGCCTCCCCTTCCAGCCATGGGGGCTTGGGGTGCTGGATGCAAGAGAGGATTACAGGTGAGCTGGAGACAAGATGACAGCATGACAGCACCATACTCACCATGCAAGAGGAGCAGAGAGTTTGGTGTCAGTAACCAAGGTCAGCCAGGGTCGAGTGACTGCTGATCCAGTGAGTGAGCCTGGTACAAGCTTCATTGGAGTATAGCTGAGGTGAGGTCAAGGCTGAGGACCTCTGCTCAAATGCAGCTCAGGAGTAGCACAGAGAATCCTCAGTGAAGCATCTCCCAACTCATCCTCCCACCATTGCTGGTGCCCTGGAAGGTGGATCCAAGGCTGTAACTGCATCGGGGCAGTGCTGGCTGTAAGCCTATCCACAAAGACCCTGCCAAGCATTTTAGGCATCTAATCCCAGTATCACCAGTCTCTCAACAAAGGGCTGTCAGACCTGACTGAAGCTGTTACTCCCCTCCTTGCTGGACGTGGAGACAGTTACTGTGGGTCTGGTGCTGTACTAGACTGGTTCCAAGGTGTGCAACCCACTTTGTAAACAGAGGCAGAGCAAGGGCACTGCCTGCTGGACCAAACCTCAAGGGCAATGTTCTGGCTGCGCTCACACCTGTAGCATATCTGCCCAGGGATTGCCACAACTCTCAGCCTGGGACATACGAGCAGGACAGCAGCACTGCAATACTAAGCTCGCCATAGCTTTAGCATCACTGGTTCTTCCATACCCCCACATGAGGAAGACCTCTCATGCCAGGACCTCCACCTGCCATTTCCAGACATGGAGCACAGTGCAACTGTGTGACCAAGTATGAGCATCAGATGAGCAGCTTTATGAAAGGGTGTACAGCTCCAAATACAGTTACTTCCACTTGGGAGCAGTATCTGAGAAACAATTCGAGCATGATCTCAGGGAATTGCCTCATTTTGCAGTTCTGCAGTGACAGTTATAGAGTATATCTTTCAGCCAAGAACATGCAGCAACAAGATGATTTGGCCTGGAAACATTGATCATACATCTCTTACAATGGTCTGGTGCTCACAGCCTTACAATTCATGAAGGCTGTTTCTTCTTTTATTAGCAAAAGAGCCAGGGCCCTCTGTTCTCAGAGACACTGCAATGTCTTTTCCACGCTCTCAAGTTACTTCACATTTACCTCCTGCTGCCACTTTTGGTGTATGGATAACAGGCCTCATGACTAATGGGCTAGATCTCCCATAATTTGTGTTACAGTGACTCACCTGTATCTCTGGAGGAGAACTGCCTTGTGTTATTGCACCAGGTACCACTAGCAGAAATTTTCATCAGCCCCTGACTGTCTGAGCTGTGAAAGTCTCTGAAAAAGTTCCCACAAAAGAAGCTTTTCCTTTAGCTGCTTCATTTTTCCCCTCTGGGATTACTTACCCCTCCCTGAGTCACTAGTGTGCCTTTGTGCAAGGCATAGCCTTAGAGCTAGCTATTGTGCCAGATAATTGAACCTCCAATCACCCAGCTTTTCTTCTCCAGCAGTGGGGATCTCTGCTCCCAAGAGTGTCCTTGATATCAGTAGGTGTGTGACCCTCCTCTAGTGGGGAGGTTCTGCTATCAAAATGCAGAGCAAGGTGGCTGCCTTGCTCTGCCTTCTGATGCCCTCCTGCTGTGTGATTTTGTGCAGGTCAGCACAGAACTGCCAGCTCATGAGTGGGACTGACCTGAGATGTCATGTCAGTGTGTCCTTTGTGTCCTCCAGTTTCCCCGTTTTGGCCTGAGGAGAGACGGGATCTCTTAGTGAAGAGTAACATCTCAAGAGTTTGAGCTGCAGCAGCCAAGTGATGATGTTTAGGTTCTTCAGCAAGGCTGCCAGAGGTGTAGGTGGAAAACAGCTTACACATTATCATCAAACCCTGAAATATGCAAAATAAAAATGAGAATGTTGCAAAAAAAAAAAAANAAAAAAAAAAAAAAAAAAAATTGTCTGGTCCCTCCTGCAGCCAACTTCCTACTTACTGTGTGAGGTCACTCATTTTGGGGGGCCCTGAAGCTTGGGCTTCTGAAACCTCCCCTGTCCCCAGCATCTATTTTCACCATGTCCAAAGGACCTTGCTAGGACAGAAATGACCATCAAGCTGTTAAAATTCTTATACAGTAAGTCTGTGTCTCCAGAAGCCCTTGAACAGAGACTATCAGGCTGCTATAAGCATTTTCCCAGTATTACCATTTCCCTGAGGACAGGTATAGCCTGTATTGGGAAAGGTAAGCAATATCTGCATCTCCACAAGGAGGGATGCCAATTTAATTATGGTAGAGCTACACTAGCAAATTTTTCTTTTCAACGCAGACCTGGTTCAACTCCTCCTTTCCTCCCCTGCTAGCCTGTGCCTCAGTCCCTGAGCTTTGCAGTCCCACAGAACTCAACTTCTCTGGCCTTCTTTCCCACAGCACCTCAGGCATCTCCAGCAGCTTCACAGCCCTGAGGGGGCCCCACTCGCCACTGGCCCCCGGCTGCAGGGACACACTCTCTTCCCCTCTGCCCCCCTCCCTGCCCTGTAAGCACAGTGCAACAGTGTGACCAGCCCACAAGAGCAGCGGCCATGATCTCACTGTCTCTCTATTTGCTATTTAAAAATGCAGTTGGACTTTGATGGGAGTGTCTTCATATTAAGTTACCTTCAAGTTCTCAATAGTGCCAAAATGCTATTTGCAAGTGAGTGCAGTGTTGCACTGGGTGAGACCCTGACCATTGGCTTGCATGGGGTCATTAATAAGCTGAATGGACTAATTTCTTACTATAGCAGACATTTTCTCCCTGGTGTGACATCGGCCCCAAATCACCCTGTTAGTGGCATAATCCACCAAGTATCTGTCAAGTCTTGTGTCCCCAATTATGGGGTCTGAGGAAACTGGGCAGCTCAACCTCCAGGATTTGCCTCCAGATGGGATTGTTCCTATTCTGGAACAACAGGACCCCATAAAAGATTCCTTGGGAGTAGTGCCGCATTGCAGCAATTACTGAGATAGCAAGAGCTCTTCTGTGCCACCATGCCAAATTACGTACTCCAAAACAGTGGCTGACAGAAGCTGACCTAGCAAGGCTGATCTTTAGAGCACAGCTTGTTTATTCAGACTACTTATGCTGGCCGAGGAGCAGGGCTCTACTTGTTCTTTAGGTCTCTGAACCTATGCTGTTTGTACACCACTGGTGGATCTGTGCATCTGCTGGAAACACACCTGATGTTCCTGCACAGCCTTGACCAGTCCATTATGTGTCCAGGATAGAGAAGAAAGTCCACAAAATCTGCCCAAAGTTGCTGAGGCAAACAAGAGAACACATCTGGGCAAACCGAGAGCACGGCAGCCTTACAGTTCAGGCTAACCCAAATGTCTGTACCCTCCCATCTGGAAGCAGGGACAGCTCAGCAAAAGCAAAGGAACTTTCCTCTCTCAATGCTCCAGGCTGGTTCAAGTCCTCCCTGCCGCTTTCCATCCATGCTCTTGGAGGATGTCGGGAGTACCAGAGGGCAGAGCAGAACCAATAAAGTCCCATGTGCCTAGGGCAGCGGGAGGCAGCGTCGGTAGAACAAGGTTCACCGGGGCAGCTGTGATCCAGCTGCAACTGGGGCCCGCAACAACAGCGCTGCCAAAGGGTCCCCAAGGCGAGGGCAGGATGTGACCTGCCTGACTACGGTTTTCCTCACAAAACGGGTGACGACCGCTGACTTTTGACATTGACCTGTAGCTCAAATAAAGCTTCAGCGGCTCCAAAACTGATGTCCTGGCTCCGCTTCCACTCTCCTTGTTTCCATCCCTCGAGCCGGAGTTCCGCAACGCCAGAGTTCGGCGGACTGATCGGGTTCCGGAGGGGCCGCGCCCGCCGCCAGGGGCTGCCCTCGACCCACGGCTCCGCCACTACCGCCGGCATACCCCATCCTGGCCCGCTCCGCCCCGCTCCGCGCCATCCCGTCCCGGCACAGTAGCCCCCAGCAGAGGGACCCGGGGAGCGGCCGGGGGTCCCGGGTCGGGCCGCACCGCCCCCGGGCGGGGCCGGGATCGGGTTTCACATCCTGCCCCGCTCTCGGGCAGAGCGGCCATGGCGGAGAGGTGAGTGCGGCTGCTGCACACCTGTTGAGCGGCTAGCGAGGGGAAAGTGGGTTTGCCGCTCCCTGGGGCAGTGGGCTTGGGCAGGGGCTGGGTCCGGGAGCTACCTCCGGCTCGGGTGGACGTGGGACCGGGCAAACCGACGCAGCCGGTGAAATGCAGCCGGGCCGAGCCGAGCCGCCAGACTCGTGCGGGGCGGTGGTCCCTGGCCACCTCCCGCCGCACCGGGCTGTCTGTGGGGGGAACTCCCTCTCGCACCGTTCCAGCTCCCGCTGGGGCCGCCGCCTGGGGCTGGGACCGTGCTGTTTGCGGCCTCCGAGCAAGGCCGGCGGCCGTGAGCTCGACTGAGCGGGGCCGGCCCGGCCGTGACTTGGAGTCCTCCCTCCTGCCTGGCCCTGGCGTCTCCCCGGAGGCCGGGCTCTGTCGGGTGCCCTCGCAACTCCGAAGACAGGCGGCTCGTCGGGAGTACACCATGGTTTTGTGTCCGTTCCAGCCCGAGCTCGCTGGCACTGGGCTGGATGCCCCCATAGCTTGCTCTCTTTCGCTTAAAAAATAAGCGCTTTTACAGAATGACAGTGAAAATGCTATCGGGCGTGGCTGTTGCACTGTGGCCGGGAAAGGGTTCTGTCCTCTCCTGGAAGTGGGCAGGGAGACAGGATCACCTGTTGGTAGTGAAAATGGAGGGCCAAGTAGCCAGGCCAGTTTCCCAGGCTGCTTCCGGCTTCCGACAAACGCAGGCAGATTTTACAGCTCCAATGAATAACCCTATTGAAGGAGAATTCCTCCTTTTCTCTTCTGCGCTTGGGATCGTTGGCCAGAAGTGGTTAAATTAAGTTTGGCTCTGCCAGGAGGAAGGTGCAGGACCTAGCAAAGGCACCATCCTCGCTGTTGCTGATGCCGATTGTTGTTGTGTTGGTTTGCCAGTGTTTTTTTTCATCCTAGGTTAAAAACTTGACCAATTTAAAATTCCTGCAGTGTAACTCTCTCCAGGGGTACCAGATTTCAGCTGGTTTCTCAGATTCTCGTCGGCTGGAGGAGAGCTGCACTGGCATTTTGCTCACTGCCTCATTGACGATGTAAGGTGGTTGGAATAATTTTTTATTTCTCTTGCATTTGAAGTTGTTTTATTTCTTTTTCCTTCTGTGTCTCTTGCAGCAGACCAGGGTTTCAGTTTGTCTGTAAGGAGCATCTTGGGAAGGGATAGGAAATCCCATTGAGGGTGGCCCTAGAATACCAGAATTCAGCCAGAGCAAAATGATGAGCACAGCAGCATTCTCTCATTTTGCCAGCAGCAGCAACTCACAGCAGCTGCTTTTGCCTCTCTGCTGGTGACAGCCAGAGGCGCTTGGAGATCGAGGCTGTAGGTTCCTCATTTTGGGGTAAAATCGAAAACCTGACAAAATCTTGCAGATTTGAGGCTGTCATTCCACTAGCTGGTGCAAAGGAGTACAGAGCTTCTTGTGCTGGATTTCACTGTGTTTTACCTGTGTATCCCTTGCTGTTTGTCTCTTTAGTGCTTTTGAGTTTGGTTTTTGCTGGGTTGATAAGAACTCTTCCTATCATTTGGATGGAGGCTATTTGGAAGGATGCTGAGATCACAGCGGATTATAGGAATGCAGATTTAGAAGCCGGGATTTTGGTCAGATAGTTCACATGCCTTCTGTATTCACAACAGGTTTGCCTAGCTGAAACAGATGTCTTGGCCTTAGCTGAGAACATAAGCTACAGTGAGATCTCAGTCTGCAGGTCTGGTGCATTTTGTAACTGAGAGAATTTTATGGTCGTCTTTGTGATGGAAAAGTCTGCTTTCTGCCTGATGCTGACTGGATTTGCAGCAGAAATCCTCATGAGAGACGTGCACACGTAATATGCCATGCAGAACAGGGCTCACAGAGTGCTGCCCTACTTTAGGAACACAAAAAAGAAGCCTCCCATTCAACTGATACACTTGATTTCTAGAAAAATGTAATGTACTGTGGTGCAAAAATGAAAGCAGAACCTGAGATTCCTGTAGCGAGCTGCCTATGGGGTAAGAAAATTTTGTGGATTTCATTGTCTTGCTGTCTGAGCTTTGAAGCCATTTTCAGCATTTTGAGCATTTTGCCATTCTTTTGGGGCTGCCTTCACAGGATTGGGGTAACTGCCTGATAGCAATCAGGTGAAGTTTTGTAAACCAGGGAACAAGGGTTTTTTTCCCCTTAGAGCCATGAAGGGAGAATTATTGTTGAGGGACTCTTCAATAGGGTTATTCATTTTTGAGGGGAAGAGCTTTAAGAGACATAGAATCAACTTTAATAGAATTACTTCTATAATTAAAGGTAATAAAGCGTAGACAGCTGTAAGATTCTGACTTCTTTGACCCATGAGGATGGGTTGTTTTTTTCCACTGGCAGTGCCGTTTAATAAATATTCAAGTTCATTAACCCTTTTTTTTGAAGTCATATGTGTCATATCTATATTTCCTGATGGGTAAATGCCTTAGTAACGATACTGCTTGGTTGCCATTTTCCTTACGGAGAAGAAAGCTTTTCGGTTTGGACGTGCTGTTTTAGCAACATGTGTTTGGCTGTTTGAATTAAACAGTCTCAAGATGGGTGCAGAGGGAGATCTTTCAGCCCACTCAGAAATACTGAGGTTGTTGAAGTCATGTTAGCTGGGTGGAAGGACTGGGAATGGTACTGAATGTGTTTGTTCAGCAGGAATCCTGCTGTTCTGGCTGGCTATTTTAATTTGATTAATAGAAAATGTAAAGGATTGATGTGTTTTGTTGTGATTACAATGAGGACTCTTAATTTTGTTATTGAATCTTGAGTTATTTTAGTATAGTTTCTTGTTTTTAGTTAATTCAGATTAATTCAGGCTTTAATTTGTGTTTGCATTAATACCAGTTACCATGTTTTTTAGCAACTTTAATTTAGGAATGACTGAAAACTTTGACACTTCATCAGCCTGCCCTGGAGCTGCTGATGGGTTCTGTGTGTCTGAACTCAGCTGTGGTTTTGCAGCAGAGGGGTCTTCTGGTTTTGGCAGGGCATCCAAGCCTCTCACTGTTGTGCGGTGCAGAGCCCTCCACATCCTCTGAACTGAGTCCATGTGTCCTGTTCTGGTTTACCCTCTTCTTAGCTGGCTTAAATATGGCCATGAATAAACATCCTCTCTGTAGCTAACTTTGACTGCAGTACAAGCCAGTGCCCCCCAGCAGGTCATCTCACTCTTGTCTGCTGGATGAGCCTTTTCCCGGATGGGCTGGATTGTGGTAGCTCACTTGGCAGTAAATGACCTGGGGTAGCAAAGGTTGCTGTTAGCGCTGTAAAATCAATGGAAATAAATGCAGGTGGGAGAGGTTATCGGCAAGCCTGACCTCTGCCATACGCTTGTTTCTGTTGTCACCACTCCTCTAAACATGCTGCTGAGCTGGTAAGCTTACCAGGGAAGTTTCTTTGGAATAAAATGGTTTAGGGGCGACTGGCTTTAAGTGAAGCCAGGAGTTTGTTTTCGTCGAGTAGCTCTTCTGGCAGAAGCAGAAGAGGGGCTGTAGAGGACAAGGTGATTGTTCTGTCTACCATCGCTGCCAAAACCTTTTTAAGCTGCTTCCATCAGCAGGCACAGCATGGCCCAGAGCTAGCTCCTAAGGGGCAGTCAAGCCTTCCAGTGTTTGACTATGCAGATAAAGCCTGGTCTTTGGGAAATGCCTTCAGGCATTTCCATCAGTCTTCTGATGGAAACTAATCACAAGTTCAAAGGAAAGGAGTGTTTTCTCCTTCCTGTAGTCTCCTTTTCCAGTGTTTCTGTTCCTGCTGTACTCCCCAAATGGCTTTCTCAGTGGATGATGCAATTAGGAGGAGAGGCTTGCAAGCTTTCAGCAAATAGGTCAGAAATTTAAGTGTTCCATTTAGACTCCATCAGTCCTTCCCAAGTGGAGTGCAATTATTTGTGCCTTGTTGTGACGTGTATACGCTTGTGTTTCTTTAAAAAGTCCCCCAGGCAGATTCAAATAGTTCAGGAAGTGCCTCTTATTTGTAATAAAAAAAAATTCTGGAACAGGCACTGGGATTTGGTTTTAGCTGGATTCATAGAAGGTTTCTGCGTTCTGCTGTCATTACTTACATATTTGATGTTAATTTCTGCCTTTGCCAAGGAAGCCTGTTCCCATGTAGGAAAGACAGCTTTAGTGAACACATAATTTCTTCTGCTTTTTAGTAGCTCAGCCATGAGTATCCATTGAAACAAGCTGTCTGTTTGATGGGTTTTATGCTTTTCATGAGGAAGAGTAATCTGCTTTGGACAGTTTCTTAAAGCTGTCCATTCTTGGAGTGGCAGGAAAGTATTAACTAAAGCAGCAGCCATTAGGTCCATCTGGCTCATACATCTGGAAGAGACATGGTAAGTCAACAGAAAATTCTTTTGCACTTGGTCTTTGTCTCATGAGATAATAGAAATACCATTATTTGGTATATATTCTCTCATCCTAATTACTGTTCCAAGAGTTTGAGGTTACTGCTATAAGGATTAAGAGTTTTATATTTCCAGTTGAATGTAGCCCAGTAAATTCCAGTGTAGCTGGTATCAGCTATCTTCCAGCTACTCTCCCAAGCCTTTTGCTTTGTGCGTTGTCAGCTGCCATTTTTTGATTATGCAATTCACACAGCCAAGAGATATTTGGAAAATTTAAAATGAGAATGCTGGTGATTCAGATTGTTTGCTTGCAGTGAAGCGTGGGAGAGGGAGAGGTCTCTGTGATTCCCAGGCCAAGCGTTGGCATGGCAAGGAGACATGGCATCCCTGTGTTACATGCTTCAGGCAAAAAGAAGGGGCTTGAGTTGGACAATATCAACTTGAGAAAATTCTTCCCGAAAAAAACATACTGAAAGACCAGAGTGCTGGAGATGCTGAGGTTTTTTTCAGGCTCTTTTGTCTCTTTGTGTCTTGTATGAAATTCCAGCAAGGGGTCTATGCTTCAGAGTGCTAGAACTTCTGTGTGCTGGTTTGAAAGCA
>VYZR01010249.1:0-10650 GCA_013400675.1 Oxylabes madagascariensis | reverse complement strand
ATTAACACCCTACCTCACTAAAATAAAAAGGACTTTCACGATCTGCCTGAGTGCCTCAGGGGAAAACCCTGGGATCCCCAGCCCTTTCCCTTCCCAGGGAGACTTTGCCCTGCCCTGCTCGGAGCTGGGCTGCCGCTGCCCTGCCCCCACTGTCTTTTTGATCACTGCTCCTGGTTTTCACTACACTGTAGCTCTGCACCGCCTGCCCTGCTGGGACGCTTCGCGGTTCCAGCCTTGCAGGGACACCCCACCATTCCAGCTACAGCTGTGGAGTTTCTGCCACCTCTTGCTTACTACCCTGGGCGAGCCCGCCCTGCCGTTCCAGCTGCCGCTCCAAAGTTCCTGTGGCAGCCCATTTTCACCATTCAACCTGTCTGCCATTACCGTATGGTCCCCAAGCTCACACCAGAGCACTCCCTTGCAGCCACGGGGGAATCATAGCACCAACCCTGCCCACCGGGAGCCTGCCAGAGCCCCTGCTGGCTGTGACCATAACTACACCAAAGGGGAAAGTGCCTGCAGCTGAGAAGGCTGTTTCTGGTTCTGTTTGTTGGTTCTGGTTCTGAAGGTTTCTGGTTCTGTTTGTTGTTGCTGCCATTGTTGTTGTTTGTTTGCCTTGTTATACATACTAGTAAAGAGCTGTTATTTCTTTTCCCATAGCTTTGCCTGAAAGCCCCTTGATTTCGAAGTTATAATAATTTGGAGGGAAGGGGGTCATATTTTCCATTCCAAGGGAGGCTCCTGCCATCCTTAGCAGACACCTGTTTTTCAAACCAAGACAAATTTCAGAATGGGTGTTGTCAGATTGAAATGGACATGATCAACAAATAGCAGCTATTTCCCAACCAACCAGCAAGAAGGAAACACAGGCTTTCCTAGATGCTGTGAGATTTTGGCGGAAAGTACCTGGGGAGACTTGAGGATGAGCCCTGGGGTCCTGAGGTCAGGGATACAAAGAATCTGAGGGCAGCTACACCTCAACTGAAAAAGATCCTGGAAACTCATGAAAGAGTTCCAGCTGCTTCAGAAGGGATTGACCGTGAAGCACAGCTCCTCCTGACACCCTGACTGCCAGTGTTGAGTGGATGTTCAAATGGAAAGTCCGTTCTACACATCATGCCACTNACCATTCAACCTGTCTGCCATTACCGTATGGTCCCCAAGCTCACACCAGAGCACTCCCTTGCAGCCACGGGGGAATCATAGCACCAACCCTGCCCACCGGGAGCCTGCCAGAGCCCCTGCTGGCTGTGACCATAACTACACCAAAGGGGAAAGTGCCTGCAGCTGAGAAGGCTGTTTCTGGTTCTGTTTGTTGGTTCTGGTTCTGAAGGTTTCTGGTTCTGTTTGTTGTTGCTGCCATTGTTGTTGTTTGTTTGCCTTGTTATACATACTAGTAAAGAGCTGTTATTTCTTTTCCCATAGCTTTGCCTGAAAGCCCCTTGATTTCGAAGTTATAATAATTTGGAGGGAAGGGGGTCATATTTTCCATTCCAAGGGAGGCTCCTGCCATCCTTAGCAGACACCTGTTTTTCAAACCAAGACAAATTTCAGAATGGGTGTTGTCAGATTGAAATGGACATGATCAACAAATAGCAGCTATTTCCCAACCAACCAGCAAGAAGGAAACACAGGCTTTCCTAGATGCTGTGAGATTTTGGCGGAAAGTACCTGGGGAGACTTGAGGATGAGCCCTGGGGTCCTGAGGTCAGGGATACAAAGAATCTGAGGGCAGCTACACCTCAACTGAAAAAGATCCTGGAAACTCATGAAAGAGTTCCAGCTGCTTCAGAAGGGATTGACCGTGAAGCACAGCTCCTCCTGACACCCTGACTGCCAGTGTTGAGTGGATGTTCAAATGGAAAGTCCGTTCTACACATCATGCCACTGATACTACATGGAGTAAGTGGATCACTCTGATTACACAGCGAGCTCAAAGAGGAAACTCCAATCACCCAGGGATTATGGAAGTCATCACAAAATCGCCCAAAGGGGAAAATTTTGGATTATCATCCAAACTTGAATCCTACTGAGGAGGCCCCACCATATAATCAGCTACCAGAAAATGAATAGTGATGTACTCTCTTTGCTGACAGTTCTTGCCGTATTGTAGGGACAAATCAAAAATGGAAAGCTGCCTTATGGAGTCTTGCACAGCAAGTCACAGAAGCTATTGAGGGACAAGGTGGATCAAGTCAGGTTGCAGAGCTGAAGGCCATCCAGCTGGCTTTAGATATCGTCCAATGTTAGAAGTGTCCAACACACTACCTCTACACTGACTCATGGACAGTGGCAAATGCTCTGTGGGGGTGGCTGGACCAAAGGAAAAAGATCAATTGGCAACACAGAGGTGAACCCATTTGGGCTGCTGAACTGTGGCAAGACATCGCTAGAGAAGTTGGCTATAAAAGTACATCATGTAGGTGCACATGTACCCAGGAGTCAGGCTACTGAAGAGCATTGCAACAGCAGACAGGTGGATTGAGCTGCCAAGATTAAAGTGTCTCAGGTAGACCTGTACTGACAACATGAGGGTGAATCGTTTCTTGCTCAGTGGGCCCATGATGCCTCAGGCAACATGGCACCCCAGAATGAATTGATTAGGACAATGGGACCCTTTCAAAAATAGCCTCATAAACACCTGGGCCAGAAAGCACGGTATTGAGTGGGTGTATCATATTCCCTATTGCACACCAGCCTTTAGGAAATTTGAACAGTACAATGGACTTAAACACCACATTGAAAGCAATGAGTGGTGGGACCTTCAAACATTGGGATCTACATTTAGCGAAGGCCACCTGGTTAGCTAGCACTAGAGGCTCTATCATTTGAGCTGTCCCTGCCCAATGGAAACCTCCATGCACCAGAGAAGGGGATAAAGTCCCTGTGGTGCGTATGAGGAATGTGTTAGGGAAGACAGTTTGTATTAGTCCTGCCTCAAGCAAAGGCAAATCCATCCATGGGATTGTTTTTGCTCAAGGGCCTGGGAGCATCTGGTGGGTAATGCAGAGGGGTGGGGAAACACATTGTGTACCTCAAGGGGCTTTGATTTTTGGGTGAGAACAGTCTGTAATGTTGAATTGTATGATAGTGGTTGCTGAATGACACTGCAACTGTATGTCATAGCTACCATGGACGAGTTTGGACTGTTTCAGATACACCCGTCGTGAGTTCCTGATGCAGCTTGCAACCAGCTGACAGCATGCCAACCCTCCTGCCCTGGAAGACATCTAGGACAAGTCAAGGGAGCTGGTCCTGCCCTTCTACTCAGCCTGAGTGAAGTTGCATCTGGAATACTGTGTCCAGTTCTGGGCTCCTCAGTACAAGAGGGACATGGAGCTCCTGGAGTGGGTCCAGCGGAGGGCAACGAGGATGATTGGGGGACTGGATCATCCCTCTTACGAGGAAAGGCTGAGGAAGTTGGGCCTGTTCAGCCTCAAGAGAAAACTAATAGGGGACCTCATTAATGTGTATAAATATCTAAAGGGGGGTGCCAAGAAGGTGGAGCCAGGCTCTTCCTGGTGGATCTACCCACTAGGACACAAGGCAATGGGCAGAAATTGATGCACAGTAAGTTTCACCTGAACATGAGGAAGAACTACTTTACTTTGCAGGTCACCAAGAACAGGAACAGATTGCCCAGAAAGGGTGTAGTTTCCCTCACTGGAGATCTTCAAGAACTGTCTGGATGTAATCCTGTGCAATGTGCTCTAGGACTGACCCTGCTTGAGTCGGGACTTGGATCAGATGGCCCACTGTTGTCCCTTCCAACCTGTGATTCTGTAGTCACAGCACCAAGCCTGCCAGAGTAAAAGAATCATTTGTACAATGCTTGCAGGCACATGATGAGATTTTTGATGTGGTCCTGTGCAAGGCCAAGAGTTGGATTTTGATGATCTTTACAGGTATCTTCCAACTTAGGATACTCTACAATTTATGACTTCATCCAGAGACTATTCCTACGAGTGCTGCAGGTGTCTAGCACTTTTCAAAAGACAGTGTGAAGCAAGGGGGTTAAAATTTAGGGGGTGATTATTGATTCAGGGTAGCACTTTGGACAATGTATCTTGCTTAACATTTACTGTGCTTGCAAAAGCAGGCAAGGCCATTGCAAAAGTGGAGGGAAGAATGCAAGGNTTTGATTTTTGGGTGAGAACAGTCTGTAATGTTGAATTGTATGATAGTGGTTGCTGAATGACACTGCAACTGTATGTCATAGCTACCATGGACGAGTTTGGACTGTTTCAGATACACCCGTCNATGATAAGAGGGTCTGCTTAGACCACTAAACCAGCTGAAATCAGCTTCATGGTTTGGACTGCGACCAGGAAACTAGAGAGCATGTGCAAGAGGATGAGGTGTAAAGTTCAAACCTAAGGAAGACTCATCTTACTTCATCCTGACAACCACTGTGCGACCACCAGAGAGCACTGCGCAAGCCCAGAAGGACTCTTAAGCTCATTTTAATACGAAGTGAGGCTAGGCAGGGCTAGGTAAATGAATATGCATAGGCATATTGCAAAACTTAATGCATATGTATGACTTTAGAGAATAAATAGAAGGGAGAAAATCCTGGAGGCACGCATGCTTTTTGGAGGAGCTGTCCCCCATGCACGCTTTTTGGAGGAGCTATCCCCCATGCACCTCAGCGCTGAATAAAATATACCTACTTTACAACGTTCATGAGTTGTGGAGTTTTTCAGCAGAACAAGTGTCTAAGGCAAAGGATCTGGAATTTGAAGCTGCTGTTGAACATTTGAATCTTTGTGATTCACTCAGTTAAGAAACAAGCCGGGTGCATAGTCTGAAATAGATCTGATGCCTCCTGCCTCTCAGCCATGCTCCCTGGGCACTAATGCTCATGCTAGTCCCTTCTATCTCCTACATACTTGCGACTCATTCTGTCCCTAAAATTATTTGTACCTGGTGTTTCACAAACAATGTAATGGTTAAAAATATGGTGGTCAGAAGCATTTAATTAAACCACAATCATTTTCTTATCATAAATTTTCATGCTATTATCCTTTGTATGTTCCTAAATACCTGTATTCTATGGCATTTTGCTCTTGACTGTATTTAGCAGTAGTTAGTCTGAGATGCACACAGATGGGTGTCTTGTTAGTGATGCCTTGGGAAGACTGACCTGGAACAGAGACTAGACAGAGCTAAGAGAATAAAGTAGGTATTTATTAAAAGGCCTTTAAGGATACACCTTGGGCAGTACAAGAGCCCGGCCAGGGCTACACCCAGGATGGACCCAAAATGGTCACAAAATGGACGACTCGTCATGAGGTCTCACACTTTTATACGTTTTGGTCCATTTGCATGTTGGGTTTAATTGTCCAATTACAGCTTCAGTTTATGAGGTCCCATCCTTCTTTTTTTCTCCCTTCAGTCCACCATTGTTTATACTTTTGGGCCTGAAAATTTGTACTCATTTTCCTCGATCTCCATCTGGAAAAGGATTTGTTTTGTCTTCTGTCATGGGTTAACACAGTTTGATTTTTAGCTAAAGAGAAATATGGAATACTGCCCTGTTAGGACTTTGGAATTGTTTTAGATAAGACAGGGACCTATCAGAAGCTAATTTCAGATATTGACATATGCTTTGACCACTGAGAACGCTGAATACGACTTCGGAAAATACCCATATAAATCTTGAGTGTGTTTAAGCCAAGCTCTTTTTCTTTCTTGCATTGGAACAGGTAACAGGGCCGGTCCTGGTCTGCCGTGTGGCTCCCCGTGGCCTGGCGGCCAGGCAGGGCCTGCCGCCCCCCTGCTGGGGGAGAGCCGGCCTGGGACCAGTCGTACCTCTGGGCCCCCCTCCCCCCCATCAGCTGCCAGCAGGGGAAAGCTGCAGCTTAACAACTAGTGAACTTTTAAAGTTTTAGCCCTCCTCCAGCCAGGGCCGGGGGAGATGGTCTCTCCCCTCCCCAGGGGGCCCCAGGAAGCAGCTTCAAGCTAAGCCACCCCAAATGGGACGCTGCTCCCATCTCTCTACAAGAGTCTTCCTTCCCCCTTGCGGCCTTGAAATCTAACACCGTTGTGAGCCACAGCGAGAGAGAGAGAGAGAGAGAGAGAGAGAGAGAGAGAGAGACTCTGGGCAAATTTAATCTTTTCCTGGCAAAATGAGGCTTTCAAAGCTTAATCCTCCTTTTAAGTAAGAAGAAAAAACCAAAGTGATTGAACCTAAAGAAGACAAAGCATAAAGTAATTGGAGAAAGTGAAAAGACTTTTTAAGAAGAGGGTTTGAGGAGATTGCTATTTTAAGCTAAATTTCTCTCATTGAGCCATGAAAATGAACTTTATATGTAGATTATCCTTTAAATCACGAGAAAGATATGCATTTGGGGAGATCTTGTTTAAATTTGCGTGTAAATTTTGAACAAAGGTGTTTGTAATAGACTAAGCGATATTAATCTTATGGGATGCTTGAACAGAGAAAGATAAGAAGCCCTCTGGGCCAGTGAAGAGGGAAGAAGACATCTCTGTTCCCTGAGATGAAGAATTCTTTGCCTTTAGAGTTGTTAATCTTTAAAAAGTGACACCCCAATATGCAGTGTGTTTGAGTCCATGTCCCATAAGCAGCTTAGGAAACTGCTAATGGGAGGGGTCACAGAAGCAAGTTTCACTGGGTGGCTGTTTTTGTGACAGTTGAAACGCACAAGAGAACTGTTCTAAGGTGTCAATGAGATCAAAGACTCTAAGAAAGACTCCTCTCCTAAAGAATTAATGAAAAACTATTTTCAAATGGTAAAACTGACTAAAAATCACAGGTTGTCTCTTTATGTTGTTTATAAGAAAGAGAACAGTTTGTAGGGTGACTTATAAAGTTTTCATTTTTTTTCTTTTTTTTTCTTTTCCTCCTTTTAGTGTGTGTTAATAAAATCTATGTTTACCTTACGTTAAGCCTGTTTTGCCTTTTTCCCCTAATCCTATCTCACAGAGAGAAAAGAGAGTAAATACTCAAACCACTACACTAAGTTTACCAAACAGACAAGTGAATGTGAAACCAGTACATCTACCTACTCTGTGAAGAGAGCTTACTGACACTTAATATGAGGCTCAGAACTACACCCCTAGGCAGCACAGAATGTGAAAAACACGAAAGCTCAAACTGAAGGCATCATGGGCACAGCCCTCACTTACCAGTATTTATAGTTTTCTAACTTCCGCACAAAATTTTTAACTCAGACTCCCTTGCCCCATTCCCTTAGCAACACAGTCTTTTTGGTTATCAAGTCCCTGTTACATCCTCTTGTGCCAGCAATGTCCTTGTTACATCCTCTCTCATCAGAATGGTCAGACGTGGTGTCTTCACTTCTTGTTCTTGCCTTGAGTTTATCTCTCCCACGGCTTCCACTGTACCAGGGCCAGG
Organism: Oxylabes madagascariensis; assembly: GCA_013400675.1. Classification (NCBI taxonomy): domain Eukaryota; kingdom Metazoa; phylum Chordata; class Aves; order Passeriformes; family Timaliidae; genus Oxylabes; species Oxylabes madagascariensis. The sequence goes on along the minus strand of VYZR01010249.1, from coordinate 3,272 downwards.
AGGTCTGCAGCACCACCCAGCTCAGCTTCTGTAGCTGTCTGATCTTCCACACCAGGCCATTGGATCCACACTGTCCAAAAGACCCGGTTTCCCCGTGCCTATTCCTGGCTAGAGGCAGGATCCCTCTAGCCCTGGTTATCATTCCCTCCCTGGGCATACATACTAGAGGTTCCTTTAAGGGGATCTGGCATATCATCCTCCCTTCTGTTATACCTGGGAGCTTGGTCACGGGAGGCTGAGGCTACTTTCACTTCAATGGAACTCCCTCAGTTAGTGTTTTCCTCCTTGAGTTCACACACCCGTGCTGCCAGGACAGAAGTGAGTTTCCCATCCCACCTTCTCATGTCTTCCCCATGGTTACACAGGAAAAACCACAGCTCAGCTTGTGGGGTATACCCCCTCTCCCTATCTGGGGGATGTTGGGCTCTGACTTTGGGGCATGTGACTTGCACTGGTGCCACACTCTTCTTCCTCACCTCCTCCCTCACCTCCCTAATATCCTCTGAGGTCCTTAACCACAGCAGAGACATGAGCGTGCATGGGACCATTGACCATATTCTCATAATACCTGAGCCTGTTGGTGATGGAACCCACTGTCTCTCGGTTTTTGTTGGCATTAATTGTTGCAATGATGGTGGTGTATTGGGATGGCCCTAGATTTGCCAGGTTCCACATTTGCCCTGTGCACCTGACCTTGTCAGGGTCATTATCATGTTGTCCGTCCCTCCCAAAGACCACCTCTAATACTGCCACTTAGCTGTTGGATCCCTTCCTCAAGTATCTTCCAGTGCATTCTATGATGGCAGTCCTGCATTCTCTGTGAACAAATCTCTCTCTTACATTCATTAAAAGTCACTCCCAGAGAGAGAGGGGCCCTGGCTCCCTTACGAATACCTGATCCACATCAGGGTCCTGGGTCAAGGATCCCAAATACCTTGCCTTGCCACTGTCCAGTTGCATGCCTGGACCCATAAGGTCCCAAACCCAAAGTAACCAGGTCAAATAAGCCTCATACCCCTGTCACACAATGTCTTTTCGCAGATTATGGAGACTGTTGTAAGACAGGGACTCCATGATGATTTCAGGCTCTGGCTCCCCTGCTGGTTGTGAGTGCCCTGGTTCCCCATCATCAACTGGGCATACTGATTTGGTCTTACACTTCCTCCTCTGTACAAGGGCGACTGCTGCTGGCTGTGACTGCCCTTGCAGTTCAACTGGAACGTGGATGGTTGTAATGTCTGTGGGTTCCACTGCTGCACCATCAGACTCTCCCTCTTTGAGGCAGGGACAGGGTTTCCCACCTGCTGGGGAGGTGTATTTCCTCATCACCTGGCATATCTCCTCCTCCATTACCCCCATCCAATCCAAGTGGTTCATTTCTGAGGTGGGCTGCTGGGCAGTGTCAGGCTCTGGGGCAGTGTCAGACTCTGGGGCAGCATCCCTGGTCTCTGGGGTAGGTGTTAGGGTGGTTTTCCAAGGCAATCTCACCTTATGTCTGAATGCTAAATAGAATAGGCATATCAGCAATGCATGGTTAGCATCTAGAGGGAATTTGAAGCCTTCGAAAGCTGGTGGGGTAGGCCCAAAGAAATGGGTGAAGGGTTGGGAGAAAACTTCCACTGGTGTTACTTCATCACAATAGGTACCATTATTAATGTAACTCCAAAAACATACACTTAGTGTGTGATAGTCCTGTATCCATGTGCCCACCTTCCAGAGTAAGTTAAAATTCCATGAATTCCTTACCTTTTTGACCCATAGTGCCAACTGGATAACAGTCACAGTAGCCTTAGTCATGGGACCCATGTTTAGATACAGAGCTGCAAATGGGAAAAATATAGCCACAACCATGTGCCACCCGAACCACGGTAAGTTAGCCCACATGGTGCCACCTAGCAAGGTTTCTATAGTCAGCACACAAAAAAATTAGGTTACCCTGGAGCTGTAATTCCTTTTTCACCCTTTCCTCTCTATGCCCTCAGGCCCCACTGTTGGATGTCAAAATCTGTCTTGGTTTGAAAAACAGGTGTCTGCTAAGGAAAGCAGGAGCCTCCTTTGGAATGGAAAATATGACCCCCTTCCCTCCAAATTATTATAACTTCGAAATCAAGGGGCTTTCAGGCAAAGCTATGGGAAAAGAAATAACAGCTCTTTACTAGTATGTATAACAAGGCAAACAAACAACAACAATGGCAGCAACAACAAACAGAACCAGAAACCCAGTAACAGCCTTCTCAGCTGCAGGCACTTTCCCCTTTGGTGTAGTTATGGTCACAGCCAGCAGGGGCGCTGGTGGTTCCCTGGCTGGGTAGAGCAGGTGCAATGACTCTCCTGTGGCTGCAGGGGGAGCTGTGGCTCGAGTTCAGTCATCTCTCTGCTAGTGGAGGATGGTGGGCACAGCCGGTGGAAGGGATGGAAAAGGGGCTTGATTTACAAACCCCCAGGGGCAGCTGATCCTGGGGCCTCTCTGGATGGGAAAAGGAGCTGTAGCGGAGACCTCAGAAGCAGCAAGCTGGAACAGCAGGAACAAGTAAAACCCTGGAGTGGTAGATGTCATATATCAGAAACTCCACAGCTGTAGCTGGAACTGTGGGACATCCTGGCAGGCAGGGGGTGCTAGTTACAGTGTAGCAAAGAAACCTTGGAGCAGTGGCAGAGAAATGGTGGAGGCTGGGCAGAGGCAGACTGACTCCCAAACACTGCTGAGAGAGGCTCCCTGGGAGGGGAAAAGGGCTCAGGATCCCAGGGTTTCCCCTGAGGCACCCGAGCAGATAGTGCAAGTCCTTTTTTTAGTGAGGTAGGGTGTTAATAAGGTCCCAGTTCAGTGGCTGCTTATTGAGTTTCTCAATACCTCTGAGGTGTCGTGGTTTGACTAGGAAATGAGTTTCTAGGAAGTTACAGAGGTATGTCTACGTGAACTTCCAGGGGTTAAATATCAGAAACTCNAGGAAGTTACAGAGGTATGTCTACGTGAACTTCCAGGGGTTAAATATCAGAAACTCCCAGGGAACTCCCTTTTCCGTCTGGGCAGCTAAACAGGTAACAAAGCCGGTCCCAGTCCACCATGTGGCCCCCGGGCCTGGCGGCCCAGCCAGGCCGGCTGCCCCTGGTAGGGGGGGCCGGCCCAAGACTAGTCGTACCTTTGGCCCCCTCCCCACACTAACTGCTAGCAAAACAACAGAGAGGCTGCAACTTAACATCCAACAAACTTTTAAAGCCTAACCTCAAGCAAGCCAAGGCCAAGAAAGTCCAGGAGTCCCCGGGAGCAGCCC